>JBBPDI010096982.1:0-11190 GCA_037974545.1 Cucumis variabilis | reverse complement strand
GAAGGGTAAAAGGAAATGGAGGGATTACCGGCACGAATGAGGCCTCGGTTGGAAGAATTTTGGCGAAGAGAACCACAGAGAGCGATGACTTTGATAGCCGGTTGAGATCCGACCACCGTGGATAGCGAAGCCATGGGGATGGATTGGGATTAGGGTTTATGAAGAGACGATGAATGGGAGAATATAACAATGGTGGAGAAAATGATGAGAGACAGAGTCAGTGTGATTTATGATAAAGGTTGAGGCCCTGAGGGATGAGAGTTTAGATTCTCAATAACTATTGGATTATTGGTTCCTACAATGACATGTGGTCACTGCTTACTCATTTTTTCTTGTATATACATATTTCAATATTTCTCTTTTTATTTAGAGTGCAAAAACAGGGTATCCCCTCATGACTCATCCGTTTTTTTTCTCCATTAATTACACATTTTTTAGTGTTAGCTTTAGTTTTACTCCGACATTTGACCCCACAAAACGTCTCCTATTACTTTACTTAACCTCAAAAGAAATTTGCTTAACCTAAAAAAATTTGATCCACCAAGTAAAATTAATAAGTATATTGTTAGAGTTAGTAAGTCTAAGTTTAGGATGTAATTTTGTAAGATAAAGTTTATTCATTATTGTGAAAAAACATATTAAGATGGAAAGATGCAATCACTTAATAAAGGTAAGAAGTAGAGATAGAGAGGATACGAAGAAGTTTATCATAGGGTGGAGGATTGAACGAACTTCCAACCTTTAGGTACAGAGGTCATGCCGATACACTAAGTTCATATGAGATATTTTAGATATCTCCTCTTTGTTGTCCAATGTATCTATTATTTCAAATGAAATATATATTAACAGAAATTTAAGAGATAACAAAATATACTGTTTAAATTAGAAAAATTATATAGGGTGTCATTTTGAAAATATGATATAACAAATATAGCACATTGTTTTAGAATTTTGCAAATATGACAAAATTTTTACTTATAAAAAACTCTTCATCTTAAATTTGTTATTATTCTTTTTTACCCTTCAATAACTTATTTCTCTTCCTCTTTTTAATGTCCTACTCACTATTTATTCATTCTCCAACTTTTTAAGGTCCTATTTATTTATTTCTTCTTATACGAAAAAATTATTTGTTATTTCTATCTTAATCTTGATTTTAGAATATCAATATTACAATAATTGCAACAAAAAGTATAATGGTTGTTGATCAGAGTAATTTAACTTCATATGTGATTTTTTTTTTTACTTTCTTCGATGTGTATTTTGAGTTAAATTTGATTTTAAATGATTTTATTTTATTTTTTTACATTGATTTTGTTTTGGTTTTACTTTGTCTCAGTTTTGTATACTAGTGTTATGATATACTTATATTATATGTATTAATTGGTTGATATACTTACTACGTGATTTTTATTTTTTCAAATTTTATGCAGTTCATTATAGTATTATTAAATATATGAATGATATAACTAAGGGTATCATTATCAAGTATATGAAGCATATATTGTTAAAACATATTAGTAAATTGAATCATTATCAAGTATATGAATCAAGTTTATAAGTGTATATCAAGTGTATAACTAGGACTTCAAGCATATCAAGTATATTTAATCAATCAAATGTATAAGTGAAGAATACTAAGTGTATTTGCACAATGCATCGGGTGTATGAAACATATCATGTACATCAAACATATCAAATTTGTTGAGTGTACCAATGAAGCATTACAAGTGTATTAGCGGTGTATCAGACTTATAAGTAAAGCCTTTAAGTGTATCAAACTAATCAAGTGTATCAAGGTCGGCCTAAGGGGTATCTAGTGTATCAAGAAGAATCACGTGTAACGAGGAGTATTATGTGTATCAAGATGTTTCAGGTGTGTATCAAAAGGTAACGAATGTATCAAAGAGTATCAGGTGCATCAAGTGTATCAAATGTATCTATCAAATGTATCAGATGTATCAAGAAGTATCAAGTATATCAAGGGGTATTAAGTGTATCAGACGTGTATAATGTGTATTAAATGTATATCAGTAACGAGAGCATTTGAGACATTTTACCTCTTCATTTGTGAGTTGGGCTTTGTTTTTGTCATTTTCGCAAACAATAAAGTATGTGTGCTATGGATTTAATTGTTATAACTTGTTTTTGTCATTTTTGCAAGTGTCCCTTTAAATTAACTATTAAAAGAAAAATTATTTCAAATGAAAGATTTACCAATATAACAAAGTTTTAAAGTAAATTCTATTAATGATAGATATAGATATACATACATTTATTAGTGTATGTGTTATCATGTCTATCAATGTATGTTATTGATAGAATTTAAAATTTTGTTATATGTTTAAATAATTTAATTATTTTTTTTTACGTTTAGAAACAAACTTTTTAAAATTTATCATTACAAATAATTTTTTTAAAACACAATTGTTAACAATAATTTTAAAACGAGAATAATGTCAAGCTAACCTTAATTGACTAAACGATAAGGTTGCAGCCAACTAATTTCACATCTGGAAAAAAATGATAGAGAATAGAAAGATGAAGAAATTGTTGACAACAAGCAAGTGCGATGGATTTGAAAGGTGATGGATTATTATAAGAAAAGAAAATATTCCAATGAAAACAAGAGATAGAGATGTCGCATCCACAAATTAATCACCCATTACATCATCTTTCCATTAGAAACAATTTAGGAACAGTGGTAAATTGTTTTTTCTATGTCAATCACTTTGAAAAATTATTAAGGTGATTAGATTGTTTTGATTATCCTCCTCTGAAAACAAACTCCCTATGATACTAGTGTAATTCTTTAAGAAACATAAAGAAGATCTGAGTGTGTTTCAGCATAAATACGAAGATCATAGGTAGTGTTATGTATTATTTGGATGAGGTATCTCTTCATTTGGGTGTTTAGAAGATAACTTGTGTTAATCAATCAAACGATTTGTTTCCAAATATTCTTTGCGACCTCAAAAGGTGACATATCCTTAGATGAATAAAATTCCCTTGAGCGACTGCGAGTATTTGGTTGCTTGTTGATGTCGCCTAGAGTTTTGCAAGTGTTGCCTTGAGATGTCATGATTTTTTTAGAGATGTTCTTCAAAAAATAGAAAGAGATGAAAGGTAGTCTTGGTCCCACTGGACATGCCAAACTGTTCACACGAGATTTCAGAAGAAATATAATTTGTGGATTTGATATTTATAACCTCTCATTCCATTCTTCTTTTTATTTAATATTTACTAACCTTGAAAAACAAGTTTAAATCTAATTATCAACTTTCTAAGGTTGAGACTTTTGCAATAAGGATTTTGGAGCAAATTTAGTTTGAAAAATAACTTGGAATTTTAAGTGTTGAAAGGATGGAGAAACTTAGAAAATGGCCAAAGGAGAAGTTAATGTTAAGTTGGGGGTATTCTGGTCATTTTACCATTTTAATTACCTATTCTTCTTTTCTTATGTGTTTAAAAAAAAGAACAAGAAAAGCAGAGAAATCCTTCTTCCTCACACGGGAGTATCTCTATTTCTCCCCCTCTCTCTATTAAAGCTTCATTTCACCAGCCTATCTCCCCATCACCATAAAACTTGCGTATCGGCGAACCTCAACCGTTGCCATCGCGATCATTGCCGCAAAACTTATTTTTCTTTTCCAACAAAATTTTTTAGAGAGAGAGAGAGAGCTGAAGGATGAGTCAGTAGGAGGTCTGAGGTAGAAGAAAAAGAAGAAGAAGAAGAAGAAGAAGGCTGCGTTTTTTGGTAAGAAAGAAGAGAAAAGGTGTGAAGGAAGTGGCAGCCATGACATAAGCTTGGAGCTCATGGAAAATATCTGGATTTTGAGTTGGTTTGAGCTTCTCATGATGAATTAAGAGGTAAACTTAGTTTTATTTCAAACTTAACTCATTTTCCAACATGATTTGTGAAGAAAGTTCGAGCAAATACTGAAGTTTAGTTGATGATTTTCATAGAAGAAGTTGGGTCACAGAATTTTAAAATGAATTCATAAAGTCTATGGTTTTTTTAGTATTCTGAATTGTACTCTTTGAGTTAGGAGCTCTTTTTGGTATGGTTAGAAAGCTTGTTAAATTTTCTACAACTTTCATGAAGAAATTTTGAACTAAAAAAGATAGGAATTAGGTTAAATTTTAGGATCAAAATTGGAAGTAAGCAGAAGATGCGAGTTTGCTTTACTGTGTTTCGGACGAATTCTATGTTAATCTGTAGGGAATCTCATTTCCATTCCTTCAAGTAAGTTGTAAAAGGTTCCAAAATAAAGATTTTGATATAAAGTACATTAATTTTTATTAAGTATTGAAGAAGTTAGGAGTAGTTGGAGTTAACCTTTTGAAGCTGGAAATTTATGGAAAAGTATCGAATTAAAGACCCACTAAGATTGATTTGTGTTGGTTGCTTATGGTGTTAAGACTTTAAGTAGAAGCTAAGGGTTCAAAAGTGTAATTTTAGCTTAAATTAAAGTATTTTGGGATTGATACAAGTTAATAATGAAAATGAGAATTTAAGTCCTTGGAATGTAAAGAGCTTAAATGCTAATAACTAAGTGTTTTGAAAATTATTATGACGTCTTGCTGTGTGAAGGTAACTGAGAGGTCTAAATCTTTGTATCAGGCCAAACTGAAGTAGGAAAAGTGTATAATCCTAGGAGATCGAGTTTTTGATAGTGAGTGATTTATTTTCAAGTATCTTTATTACAAATTGATATTTGTTATTATGCCATGATTGTGAAAATTTAGAGTATGATTGTGAAAACTTTATGAACTATTTGCTAGAAACGTTTTTAAATATCATTAGTTCATACGTGATCACTATTACTACACTAGTAATGAGAAACTCTCTAATGGTACTGTGTTTACGATGTATTTGTCATCTCTTGTTATTGTAATAACGATTCTGAACTTTTGGGATAGTTGTAGTACTATTACAATGAATCAGTATGGCTAGTAGCAGTCTTTTCCATGAGGAAATCTCGAATAGCAAACTTTGGAGCAAGCTTGCTTCTTCACTAGCAGTAGTTGGTGCTATCATTTCTGACTCCATCGTTGACTGGGCTAAAATAGTTTTTTTTATTTTATTTTATTTTCAAGCAACAACCCCTCTTGCTATATTAAAAATATAGTCACTTGTAGCTTTTAAATCATCTGAGAGGAAGTTCCAATCAGCATCGTTGTAACCTTCTAGGACAGTGAAAAACTTTTAGTAATGTAATCCTAGGTTCTAGGTCTTTTTAAGGTATCTCATTACTCTTTCTACAACATTTCAATGTTCTAGGCTAGGTATGCTAGTAACCCTATAGCATAAGTTATATTTGGCCAACTATAGAAAACAATATTCTAATTGAGGTGATTATAGTCACTAGGGAGAAGGTGTAAAAAAAGTCTATGTTTTCCCTCTATCTAAAATCTTTTGCTACTAGTCTAGCCTTATACTCACCTACTGATCCATCATGTTTAAGTTTCTTCCTCAAAACTCATTTACAGCCTATTGCTTTGCAACCACAGGTAGGTAAACTTGGTGCCAAGTCCTAGTTGATTCAAGAGAATCCATTTCATCATTGATATCTTCTTGCCATAAGTTGACATCTATTGAGGATAAGACTTCTATTAAATCTTTAGGATCTTCTTCTTATATATTGTACATTTCGAAGTCTTCTCCAAATTCTTTTGTGGTTCTCACTCTCTTGCTTCTTCTAGGTTCAAGACCAACTTCCCTATCTTAGGTTTGGATCCTAACTAAAGATAAGCTACTAGAACTTGAGCCCCACTAGTTTGACTATGCAGGCCCATACTATCTCTAGTTTTAAAGGAAATTTTAACTTCATAGAAATTTGCATCGTTTGATTCTACGATTACCTTATTTTCTAAGTCATAGAAGCTATAGGCTTTACTATTTTCAGCATATCCTATAAAAGAAACATTCATAGGTTTTCCTGGCTAGTTTTCTTCTCTTAGGATTAGGAATTCTAACATAAGTCAGGCAACCCCAAGTTCTAGATAAGAGAAGTTTTGTGTTTTATTCTTAAGGACTTTGTAAGAGGAAGTTGTGTCATTTGATTTAGGAATCCTATTAAGGACATAACCAACTATCTTAATTATTCATCCCACTAAGATGGTGCTGCTCAAGTAAGATAGCAACTACTAATTAACTCAATTAAAGTTCTACTCTTCCTTTCAGCTTTTTTATTCCTTTTAAGAGAATAAGGTGCAGTTTTTTCATGTATTATTCCTTTTGAGTTATAAAACTCATTAAAAGCAACTGTAATTCTATGTACAATTTTTTTATGTATTATTCCATTCAACTTTTCATGTATTATCCTCTTATATCAGGTTCGTCTACACAACAGAACATTTCCTGTTTCTACAGTTTCTAGCTAGTCTAGGTTTATTATAATTAAAGCACACAATTCATACCAATTTAACCACATCCCTTTCCCAAGCCAAGCTTGTCTTTAGTACCAATTGAACCATTTGGAGTAAGTTTGTGGTGAGTGTTTTTAGGGATTTCGGGTATACCCATCAAAAATTACGTTTTGGACTCTAATTAGATTAATTTTGTAGTTTTCATTTAAAGGTTTAATTGGCTAAATTTAAGGAATTAAATTGTAGAGTTTTTCCAACCAAGGTTTAATTGGCATTCAACCCCGAGGAATTTTGATCCTTAGCCAACTCTTAAAATTATTGGTTTAGTTATTGGGTTTTCTTAATGTTTAGGACCTGTTTATTGGAAAGATTGGATCGTGACTTCTAGGGAAGAATTGTTAAGCTAATCTCTCAGGTAAGAGATTCACTATTAGACCCTCGACACTAGATTAAAGAGTTTGCATGTATGTTTTCCCTTATTATGCATATACATATGACCATGATATATTATGAATGAGATATGTTATGAATGAGATATACTATGATTGAGATACGTTATGATTGAGATATGATATTTATAATATGTTACATGTATAGACTATGGTGTTCTATTAGCTTTGTTGTTAAAGTCGTACCATATAGGTGTCCCTCGAGATCACCACCCATTTATGCATGATTAGCTTTATGAGTGATTCAACAGGATTAGCTTTAAGATATTTTGTGGCTCTACTTGAAGTTCAAACAATTCTTAATTTGCCACGCCGTCTCCAGAATAAAACAATCAAAATACTCGATCGGAGTTGCACTAGAACTTATAAAAAAACCAACACTCTTAAATGACTTTGCTCCGAAACGTAACTAAAATGAGAGAAGTTTTTTTTTAGAGAATTTTGTTAGAGGATATGATTTCGGATGATCAAAATGAGGGGTGGAGGACTAGATACAGTGGTGAGTTTGGTAACGCCTCAACGGTCATAAGATGAGATCTATAGTGCCTCAACGAAAGTCAAATCAAGGTCTCACCTTCAAATAACATTTAATAAAAAAATATTATTATTTTACTCCTCACTCACTCGTCCGACTAGACAGCGGTGTATGGATGTGGAGATATTAACAAATCCACATTTTGTGGAGATATTAACAAATCCACATTTTTCTATCTCTTTCGCTCCTCTAAAATATGGAGATATTAGCAAATGACATTTTACAACCCAAAATAATTATAACAGTTTAAAAAATCAAGATGCCACATATAGAAAAAAAATACTTAAAATAATAATAATATAAAAAAATGCACAAGGAAAGTTTCTCCCTATCATATGGATAAGAGAAGTTTTTCCACAAAATATTACTTTTATTTTCAAAACTCACTCATGTTATCGGAGTTTATTCTAAAATTTGAAAATCATTTTCCTTCAACTAAAAGCAAAAGCAATAATAAACTTCATAAAAATAAAATAAGTTATGGAAAATTTTTAAAAATAGTAGATTTTACAAAATATTTACAACCTATAGCAAAGTATATCACTGATGGTCATTGATATGTTATAGTGATAGAATACTATCAGTCATAGAATCCAAAATTTTGCTATAACTTGTAAATATTTTAATTTATTTTGCTATTTTTAAAAATGACCCATAAGTTATGTACATAGCATACACCAAAAATATATGTGGAATATATGTAATATAAGATATAAATATACATTCAATATATTGCTTGATATATGCAAATAATTCTTGGTATATAAGTTGTCTTTTTTGATGGACTTATCACATATACCTTAGTTTATTTCTAAAAACATCAAATACATATTCAATATATTGTTTTATATATACTGTATACCAAATAATATATACAATTTTATATTTACATTTTTTAGTATGTTACCGATATATTTGAAAAGATATTTTCGAATATATTCAACAACAATTAATATATTGTAATAAAGAAATTGAATGGGAGATGAAGGTAAAGATAACACATACTAGAAGTCCATATTCTAGAGTTGGAAACAAAAAGAAACTTTTTAGACTAAACAAAATAAGTTACGACACTACTACAAATTATTATGGTTAAAAAAATGAAATTATTTATAAAATATAGCACAAATTTTAAATGAAATAGAATTTGATAGATTTTGCTATATTTTATAAACAATTTTAATACTACGTTATATTTTATAAATAGTTTAAATATTTTGTTATTTTTAAAAAAAATCGTAATATAATATTTTTTCTTTATTTTAAGGAAGTTATATCAAATAAAATCAATAAAATTAAATGATTTAATGAAAATTAATGGTGGTGAGAGAGAAGACACACAAATATTTGTAATATTTTAATACTAAATTGATTGATAGAAGAGAATGGAATTAATCAAAGATAGAATGGATTAAAAGGTTAAAAATGTGAAGATGAAAAAATGTATTAAAATCTATATATTATTATCACTACTATTAATAATAGATGTCTATTGATGTGGTAAGTGGTTATAGCCACATGTCAATCTATTAATTTCATTAGTATTATTTATATATTATATTATTTTATTATTTTAATAATATATTTTTCGATTTTTGTATTCCAGTTGTGTGTCGTTTTCACAACATATATGAGTTTTTTTTTTCCTTCTAAATTATAACATTTATGAAATACTACTTGTGAACTAGGCTAACATACTAAAATTTTCAAAAATAAAAGAAAGAATATAGGGCTATCAAGAATAATAGTAAATTACAAGTTTTACTTTGAAAAAATAGCAAAGATAATTTTGAATTGTTAGAATAGCAAAACATAAAAATTAGAAAAATAAATAAATAAAACAATCTCTCAAATGCAACTATCCAATTATTCACCTAAACCTTAAATACACTGTAATTGAAATAACATATGCTACATAAAAATTCTTCCCAAAAACATAAAGATTAGAAAAGTTGTCATTAATGAAAAACTCTACCTCGTGACTGCAAAATTTAAAATCCATTTTAAGTTCTAAAAGATGCCGTTAATTTAAAATGAGTAATTGCAAAATTAATGTTTGTCTCTTGCCGGCTGCCCCTTTCTCAATCTCTTTATTTTCTTTTCTCTAATAAAATCTAAAAGAAGAAGATTCAAATAATTTCAAAAATGTCATTGAGGCATAATTAAATCCTAAAATTTAAATTGTTATTAAAAAAATATATTAAAATTTAAATTGAAATTGTTATTAAAATTATATATTATATATTATTTAATAAATTATTTAAAATATAAAAAATTTGAAAAATCTTGTATATATGTTTGCGAGGGGAGGTTGTTGAAATCTTGTCTCGCAACAAAATAGCAGATTTAGTTAAAATTTACCAAATTTTAATGTTGTTTGCAAAATACAGTGTTTTAATAAACAAGACACAATAAATTATTTTTTCCAAATAAAAATCAATCAAAATAAGTGTACATTTTTAAATATAAATTAAAATAGCTATGTATTATTTATTAAATTTTTTAAAAATAATTTGAAATATAAATTATATGAAAATATTGAATTAGTGATTGTCATTCTTTTAGGAAATTAGATTTCATAATATTTGAATTCAAAATATTATGAAATCACATGAAGGAGAAACTGTTGAAAATCTTTTAGCAATTTTTTAGGAGAAATATTTATTAAACATAAATTTTATGAATTAAATAAATAAATATTAATTAATTTAATTTAAATACTAAAAATCTAAAAATTTGTTATGGATTATAGACATATATTTAGGAGATATTGTGGAAGTCTTATCAATTCTGAAAATATCATAAATTAGTTAATATTTTTCAAAAGTGATTGTCGTTTGCAAATACAGTATCTGTGATAATATGATATTTGGTCTCACTATGTATCATGCAAATACACAGTATCTGTAAAACAAGTATTATCCTACATAAATGGGTATAACACATGTATTATACTTCTTGATTTAAACATGCATAACAAGGATGATTAAAAATAAAATGTCACATACAATTAAAAAACACAACGTAAAAAAATAATTATTCAACACAAGAGGCATGATAAATTATTTTTTTAAAATAAAAATCAACCAATATAAGTGTATCATCATAATTAGCACGATTGTAGGGATGATAAAACTTTATTTTTAAATTATTATTAACCATACGTACTATGTATTATCTGATAATTTTTTAAAAAAAAATAACTTGAAATATAAATAATACGAAAATGCCAAATTTACGCTTGTCATTATTTTAAGGATATGATGTAATATTTAAAATCAAATATTATGAAATATAATGATTTGGGAATGGTTGAAATTCTCGTGACCATTTTTTTATTAACCATACGTACTAAGTATTATCTAATAATTTTGTTTAAAATAATTTGAAATATAAATCATATGAAAACATTGAATTAGTGATTGCCATCATTTTAGGGAATAGATTTCATAATATTTGAATTCAAAATATTATGAAATCTAATGAATGAGGAACGGTTGAAAATATTTTAGCAATTTTTTAGGAAAAATCTTTATTAAACACAAGATTTTATTAATTAAATAAATAAATGTTAATTAAATTGATTTAAAAACTAAAAATCCAAAAATTTGTAATGAATTATAGATATATATTTAGGGGATATTAGGAAAATCTTGACAATCTCGTAAATATCATAAATTAGTTAATATTTTTTGAAACTGATTGTAGTTTGCAAATATAATGTATATATGTGACTTGTGATATTTGACAAATATCTGTGTTAAGATTAGATTTTTGTCAATTATTTTATTTGACTAACAAATCATATCAAAGATCTTTATGGTAGTTACAGAT
>JBBPDI010096975.1:0-11190 GCA_037974545.1 Cucumis variabilis | reverse complement strand
TCTCTTTCCGACTACTTCTAAAAGAAGGCACCCAATAAAGAAGAAAAAGGTCTTGTCATCGAGATCGACCTCTTTCCTGAGGCATTGGAAATCCAGACTAGCTCAGAGAATGGCACTATTTAGCCCTTCGTTTCGCCAACAAAGAAGTCAGAATCTTTCCCATTCCTTTTTTGTCGAGCCGCCTCTCTTCGCCATTCGAAGTACTACCTCTGCCTCGCAATATTCTTTGTGCCTCCTTTGAAATTCAATAAAGAAAAAAGAAATAGCACTGAGTCTGTGATTTTGCCGGCCGGCCCCAGGGGAGTTTACTCTACCCATTCTCCAGTCTCTCGCACAGAAAAAGTCAGTGTGCGACTCCGTATAAGGACCTCTTTCCCTTCTGCCCACTCTCCGTTCACACAGTTCTCAAAGCAGAGGAGGAAGGGTGGGCTGAAGGTACCACGAGCCCTCTGTCCCACACATCTATCCAGAAGCAAGTGTAGTTCATCGGTTCCACCGAATGCTCCTATCTCTCGGCAAAGATTATGTGAGTGTGCAGTTATGCTTCGGATGCTTCGCCATAGAATAGATCAACCCAGTTCCCCTTCTTTTTCGGTGCACTCGCTTTATATCTTCGACACACAAGGAAGGACGCGGTGGGAAGAAAGCAGCCCTAGCCTCTGTCGGGCCGATCATTCCACTGGCATCTTGCATTCACACCTCCGTTTGTCTGCCACTCGGGGATGTAGTTGTAGATAAGTTAGTCTTAGTGGGTCCTTGGCTCCACCTCTTATCTCCTTCTACGACATGCTGTTGTCGTTGCCATATGGAATATGTAACTTAGTCATCTCTGCCTCGCTGCGGGTCAGCACCTCCGAAAGAAAGGGAGGACTTCATTCAGTGACTTCGCGATCCCTCTGAACGATCAGAATAAGGTAAAGCTTGAAGATAAGTTTTGTACTCTATTAATTTCTCAGTCTCTCTAGTCGGGTGGGCACCGGTCTTTCGACCAGATCCTCCTAAAAACCGTACGTGCGGGTCTCCCCGCATGCGGCTCACGCCATTCTTGGTGGCCCAGCCCAGCATGAATTTGCAAATCAATCCTGTAGTTCAATATTAAGACTGCTTGACCTCGGAAGCTAATTCGCGTGTAGGCAGCGCTCTCTCTCGTACCCTTTCAAAGAGATCTATTCATTGAATGGACTTTCTTATCTTTTATAGGAAAGACAAGTCAAGAGGATCAAAGAATTTGAGAAATAGTGGTTCGGAGTTCGGAGGATTCGACTATCAAGAGTCCAGGTCCGCAGTCTGGAGGATTTATCCGTAGGACCATCCATTAGGGGATCCTGGTGATTTATCCGTAGGACTTTTCGCAAAGGGAGGAGTAGTGCGTGAACAATTGGCTCGCACACCAGACCGACTCGTGCCCGCCAGAGGATTTATCCGTAGGACCATCCATTAGGGAGTCCAGGTCTGGAAGATGAATCTATAGTCCGAAGTCCGCAGGGTTTATCCGGAGGACCATCCATATAGAAAGAGGACCTTCTGCAAAGAGGAGAGTAGTCCGGAGTCCGCAGGATTCATCCGGAGTCCGGAAGATTCATCTGTAGTCCGAAGGATTTATCTGGAGGACGACTGCATCATGATTCTTCTGAGCTACTTCATCAATATCCAGCTCCATCTTCTTTTCACGATCCAACTTTAGAATCAGCTCCTTCAACACAAAACACTTTACAACAGGATGACTAATGACCCAACAGTACTTAAAGTAGTTAGGATCATCTACTTTTTCCGCTTGTTCCGATTGTTTGCATCTTGGCAGTTGAATTTGTTGTGATAGAAGTCCATCACTGATAGAATCCAAAATTTTGTTATAGCTTGTAAATATTTTAATTTACTTTGCTATTTTTAAAAATATCCCTTTAATTTATTGTTATATAAATTAATGATTTAATCAATTAAAATTAAAATAAACTAATACTTTTATATTAAAAAATTATTAAAAATAACTAAGTTATTTAGATCAATTACTAAAAGTATTTTAAAAATATGAATAAATTATTAGAGTGACAATTAATAGAAATAAATATTTTAAATAACAAAATTGTTGAAAACGTTTAGTAAAATTTTAATTTCTATCAACAATAGGTTTTAATAGACCCACATGAACATTTAGTGATAAATGTGCATTTGAGTCCATCACATATAAAAAGTAAAAAAATTTATATTGGTAAATAAGTTGGTTCATTTTAAATTACTAATAATAGTTTTGTTAAATAGTTAAGGTAACACCAAATTATAAAAAAAAAAATGAAATTAATTTTTGTGGCAAATTGACCATTGTTTGGGAAGAACAACATATGTAGCATGTGATTTGAGAAATACCTTCTTGAGTATCCTATAAGAACTATGTGGAGGAATGAGAGTGAGACTGAGGTAGGGAGGAATTGGCAGTCAATAATATATTTGGAAAAACAACAATGTACGAATTTTAATTACGTTGACATTCAAATTTTACACACGTATTGGTATTGGTATTGGTATTGGTATAGGTATAGGTAGAGTATTGCACAAATATCAATTTTATATCCGCATTTACCACCACCTCAACCTTACCTCAGTTTGCTTATCCCCTTAATTATGCTTTACTTAAATTATAATTCCCAGTTCTTTCTATTCATTTTCGCATCTATTTTAAAACTTTCCATTTTAAATTTCGTACCTTCTTTCTCTTTCATACATTTTCCTACTTATTTCAATCTTTTTTCTTAAATTTTAGATATTTTTTAAAGTTTAAACAATAAATACCATAAGTTTGAGGGTGATTGCTATTTAATCTAATTTTTTATGATCGACCTTAATAGCTTTTTAAACTTATAGTTCAACCTTGCACCTTATTATAGGCATATAATTACTTTTATATTATCCACTATCAATTGATTAATTTAAAACTTTTATTATCAGTATATTTAAACGAAACTCAATTGTGTTGTTTCTGCATGGTTTATAGGTTTTAAACTTTTTCCTCGTATTTTATGTTGGCCGTCTTTGATATTTAATATATGATTTTTCTTAGATGTCAAAAGCAAATAATAAAAAGAGAAACAAACAAACAAACAACCTTAGGACCAAGTATATTATATTAGGTCTTTAATATATGATGAACCTATATGTTACTCTAGATTTATCAATCCAACAACAATATGAATGTACCAGGTAATTGCGATTTTAAATTTAATGCTTGACAGGACTGAATCTATGGTGTTTGCATAAAAAAAAAATGTAAATATTATATATATGTGTGTTTGAAAATCAAATTTGTAATATTAAACCATGAGTTTAGACGAATAGTTAGAGAGAATAGGGTACAAATTAAATGAATTGATAGCAATCATTCTTGTCTATTTTAGTTGCTTTTACTTCAATTTATTTCAAACTTTTTATTGTTTGATTGCCTACCACGTTTTAATTGAATCAAACTAAATTAGTTAAATTGTTTTTTACTCTAAAATTGCATGAAATACAACTTGACCCTGAACCTTTCATAAAAAAATAAAATATTTCTTTCAATTTTTAAAATTTTGAAAGATCGTTTGGAACTTAACAATATATATATTCTTACTATTAATTTTAAAGGGAAATCATTAGTATTTTGTTTCAAAAAATACTATTAAACTTTGAAAAGTTAAAAATATCAAAGAAAAAAAAACTCTAAGACAGTGAATGGTTAAAAAAAATATTTATAAAAAATTTAAAAGTTACCTAAGTAACCTAATGTTAAAAAAAAAAAAAAAAAAAAAAAGAGTTAAATACCTCATTATCTCCCTCTTTTCATTTCCTCACTCAGTCACTTTTCTCTACTTCAATTAATCTACCTAATATTTGTCCATATCTTCTCTATTTTTCTCTTCTTTTTACTCACCTTTTTTGCAATTCCATGAAAAATTGCACATTTAGTTAAGGTAGTACATATAGATTACAATCAAAAGAAAATACAGTCATAAGTACTTAGAAGAGAATCTTAACGCCTTATGTGTTTTAATAAAGTTATAAATTAGTAGTTGAAGATATGTATTAATAGTCAAATACATGTTTTTTTCTTTTTTTCTTTTTTTCTTTTTTTGGTATTTGGCTATATGGACTGTTTTTATGAGAGAAATTTTGCATTTATGTGACATCTTATCGATTTTTTTTTTTTTTGTCTCAACTTCAAGTTTAAGTTTATATTTTGTTGTAAGAATATTAGTACAAAAATTATTGGATAAATTGGAGAAAAAACCATTTGGAAAAGATTATATATGTGTATGTGTTTTAAAGTTGACTTTTTTTAATTTAAGAAATCTTCAACACCAACTAATGTTTATAGGAGCATTTTTTTTTTAACTTTTTCTTATAACTAAATGTTAATGCAAGTATTGAAAGTTCTAAGAATGACTTTTAACTGACAGTTTTTGTTCCTTCAATAAGAATATTTTTTTAAAGGCGTTTTTGAAACTATTGAAAATATGTGTATTTTTAAAAATAAACATTAATCATTTTCATCTAAAACAGTAATCATAATAATGATATTTTTTAAGCGTTATATTAAAGTTTAAAAGAGTATTTAAAACTATTAAAAGGTCAATAATATTTTTTTTGTTCTATGTGTGTACTTTAGGGGAAAATAAACTACCATAGTTTTTTTTTTTTGGGTTAACTTAATATTTTTAATCACTCTTCCACATTGAATTAAGACGTGATTAAGTTAATTTGAATTGAACAACCTCAAATTCTTATTCTCTTTTTTTTTTCTATTTTTTCTTATACATGTAGGTGTTGGATGAATTTGCATGCACCTCGACTAAACTCACGAAACAATTCATCTAATAACCTTCAAAGTGTTGAGAAAAATTGGTAAGATATTAAATCCTAAATATATTGTTAAGTAGATTTAACCACAATCTCTTAGCCCTTTCAAAGTTGTGTCCAACCATGACAATTTGATTTTGTCTCCATGTTTAGTTTATTGAAATTCTAATATATCAATGTAACTTTACCAATCGGTCTATATTTGAAAAATGAAGTTGGTTGTAATAGTAGAGAGTAAGGTTTAAGTGTTTTGTGCCAATGAAAATATGAAAGTTCTCAATGTTATTGAAATTTTTATGAGATTGAAAATACCCATTATTCTGAAAAAAAAAATATAAAACCAATTTTATAAGTGAACATTGTACACTTTTAAATGAAGTTAAAAAGGTTTGTTATTTATATTATATATATTATTGATAGTTGTGCTTGTAGTTTTTATCACAATATGATAAAAAAAATTTCAATTCATCCCATGACGAATCT
Organism: Cucumis variabilis; assembly: GCA_037974545.1. NCBI lineage: Eukaryota > Viridiplantae > Streptophyta > Magnoliopsida > Cucurbitales > Cucurbitaceae > Cucumis > Cucumis variabilis. Next base: position 5,880 of record JBBPDI010096975.1, on the reverse strand, counting down.
ATAATGTAGAAGTATGGATGAAATTGTGATATGGTGTAGATAAAAAAAAATTGTACGTAGAGTAATGGTATAATGGTTTTCCCTATTTCATATGTTTCGTGACATGGTATAATGGTTCCCACTAAAAAGGAATAGTTTTAAACCCCAATAAAGTGGAGGATGTAAGTCAAAAATAATAAATTGACTGAATTTTGATTACTTCTTATATTGGGACTGTTTCAACTTTCAATTCAAGTTTTGTTTTTGGCCTTTTCTTTTTCTTTTTTCTAGTTCTGAGGCAGTCAATTACATTTTTAAATTTTGTTTCTTTTTCATAATATAAAAGATCGATGTATAAATTTGATTTTGCATGTATTTTGACTTTTTTTTATTAAATAAACAATAATTAATGGACTTGAATCAATAGAACCACAAATTTTAAACAAATGATAGATTTTGACCCACAAATAATAAAAGTTCAATTTGACAAATTTTCTTATTATTTAAATTTTGTCTCGATTTTTCATTAAAAATAAATTTAAAAAAAAAACAGAAAGAAAAGAGACTTGTCTGAATTTTAAATATGGTCAATCACATTTTTTTCCATTAGCTTAAAATTAAAGTTAATAGAAAAAACAAAATAAATATGGTGAATTTTTAAAAACAAAAAAGTTTACAAACTATTTACCGTTCATATCAAAATTTTAATTTAAGTTCAAATTGGAGAACTAAAATTTTAACATAACCTCAAATTATCCATCTTTTCTTTTTTGTTATAGGATGTATTACTTTTTATTTTCTTCTATGTGAATTTTTCGTAAATCTGTAAATGTATAGACTCGTATCTGTTGTCAAAGTAATTAACTTACACTCCATCTCAAGTGAGTTAATAAGAGGGTGAAGCTCAATAAAAAAAATTGAATTGAAAGTTTCTTAAAAAGATTAAAAAATCACCTACAATAAAAGAGTTTAGGAGATTCATAAGTTTTTTTCTATATTAAAAAAGTTTAGGAAAGTCATGACTATAAAAAAAATTTGTGCTTTGGCTTTTAATAGTTTTAGTTCTTAGTTAGAAATATCTTTAAACTTTTAGTTTTCAATCACCCTCTTTGATTCCAGAAGTTAGTTTAGAATTATTCCATTAGTAATTATATATTTTATTTGATAAATAATTATTTATTTAAAAACTTATCAATAAAGTATTTTTATTTATTTTATTGTTAAATTCTTAATATATTTTTATATATAGATATGGAAAGAAAATTCAAAACATATATAAATGTTTGCTTTATAAACAATTTAATGAACATCAATTTAAAATTAATGTCTGAAATATTTTGTTTTAACAATTTAAAATTCTTAGTGTCTGTTCATAGATAACTAATCAACGGTATTTTATACCAAAACAAAAAAAAAAATTAGAGAACTATTTTAGAAGTGATTCAATACATATCATCTCATTCATCCAAAATCAATTTGAAATGATTTTATATTTTTTTAAAATCAAATTTAATTCATATAAAAACACCATCATTTGAAAAAGTGATTTTGGCAAAAGAAAATATGGTTTTGATTAACTCAAAATTACTCCCAAACACACCCTGCTAACTCTAATTAAATTCATTTTGTATTCTTTAGTTGGAGAGTGAAAAAAATATACTTCAAATAGTGAAAAGCTTTGAGAGAGTTTTCTTTTAAAATTAGGGTCAGGAGAGAAAAAAGTATTCTTTGCGATTGTAGCAATTTTTCACATGGATTTCTTTTTTGTCTCTAATTTTTCTCTAAGTTGGAAGTTATGTACGTAAATTTATGTGTTTCCTGTTTTAATTTTATTACTTTATCTTAATTTCACTATTTTTTTTGTTTATTTCAGACAGAAGACATGAGAGGCTTTTTTCCAAAGTCGGTCTAAAGAAAAATTCCATAGTTCAAATGTAGGTAGAGTAAACATTATTGAAGAGTAGAATTTATTTTATTGGATATATAATTGGTCCACATTTGAATGTTTTCATGTAATTCAAAACATAATAAAAATGATTTGAATCCTTTGAAGAACATTCAAGCATGTTATACATATTATTTTTCCTCTTCTCCCTCTTTACACACTACCATAATTCCTTTATGCTTCACATTGTACCCTTTCAAATTCTCAATATATCTTGGACCAATATGATTACCTTCAAATATTATTCTCAATATATTGGCAATTAATTATTTATATACCTACGACCCACCAATAGATTATCCTTCACATGCAAAACTTCAAATTTCAACGTTCATGTGGTTTTATTTTATGATTAACCACGATCCTTCCAAGACTCTTCTACTTTCAACCTTCGTTGTTAACTTTATGATTAGAGTTGTGATATTTTAAATTATTTGCCTGTACTTGGTCAACTTTACCAATAGTTAAACTCAATTTTTGTTAGATTAAAGATAAATATTTAACTTAGATTCATCGAACCAAACATTAAAACTAGAGATTTAATTATGTGATCATTTTTCAACTTATGTCAAGTTATTTTAAAAAAGACAACTCCACAACTCAATATGACTCGGTTTTTTAAGTTGTTCAGTTGTCACTACAAATAATTATATATCCCCCGATGCATATATTTGTTGGAAAATGCACAAAATAATGTTGGAAGTTTAATTAAACTTCTAACAATGAAAAGGTCATCAAGAGATCCGTCGAGTAAAAGAGACAATCTTTTGATTGGCACACACCGCCATAAACTTGGATTTCAATGGCACAATGTAAATAACCAAATTTTAGTTCAAGGAAAATTGTGTCATAAATGTTAAAAAAAACGAGTTTTTGATCGTAAAACACTAATTTTCAAACTTCAACTTTTTAATTGTCACGCATCAATAACATTTAATAAATAACATCAAATTATTTTAATTTTTTATGTTACAGATTTTGATTGGATTATTTATTAAAGGCAAAATTGGAGCATCAATTTCTTATGATTATTAACAAATCAAATTCTTATGTTTAATATTTATTAATAAAGTAAGAAGTTAGATTTGGTTGTTATGTTGGGTTAATATTTAAGAAAAATTGCTATCAAATAACAAAAAAAAAAAAAAAAAAGCCCATAACACATTAATCTTTTTTTGCATATTACAAATATGACAAATAATTAAATATATATGTGACGGCCATCAGAAGGCTAGCGATCAAAGGGTTATCAACTATTCACTTCTAAATTTGCTATTTTTGTAATTTAGAAAATATAGTAACAATGTTTCGTATTATCATAATTATTTTTTGCTATTTTTGCAAACATCCCTAACATTTATTAATAAAGATAAGAAGTTGGATTTAATTGTTATATATATGCTCAGAATTAGTTGGTTAATATATATTAATAAATATATAATTAATATTTATTAATAAACCTAAGGAGTTGGTTTAATTTGGTTGTTGTTTTTTTTGGTCTTGCTTGGACTTTGTGGGGGATGTGGTATGGCTAAAGTTTTTAGTTTTATGATTATACAATAAAACTCTAATATTGTATATAACAAAAAGTGTCAAGATTTTTGAACTAGATGATTTTACAAATTAAATTTAGTTTAGGAATAACATACCTTAATCCATGAATAATGTTCGTGTAAAATTGTGTTTCTCTCACTTTACCTTCCTTTAGAACTTAATTAGATTTCTTGATGAAAAAAATGAACTACTTAATGAGATAGTGGGAAGTGGGAGGATTAATCCCAAAGTTCTATTTATTGACATCAACCATGATGCTGTTTCATTATAATATTATCTTTTTACCTAATGTTTCTAATAAAATAATAGGTTCGAAAGAGATAAAATAATATATAATACCTATAGACTACATTAATATTAATATAATATATTAAGAATAAATTTAACAGTATATTAATTTACGTGGAAGACAGACGTAGGTGTGTAGGTTGAAGATATTCTATATTGAGAAGTCTTTTTAGGAAGTAGTACGTGAGAAGATCTGTGGAAGTTTAGAATAATTTTTGTAATGTTTGTTGATGTGAAATGATTTTGGTTTGTGTGCTTGTTTCAGAAGCAACCCCAAAAGCGATTATACAATGGGAGTAAAAGGTCTCACCCTTCATCACTTAAAATCACACCTCCAGGTTTGTTCATATCACCATTCCATGTGTTTACGTTTTGGATGCGGAGGATATCCTCCTTCATTTCATAGGTCATGTACTGATCAAAACATTCTTTTTATTTGTTTTGAAGACTCTTACACTCACCTCATGAAAATTTATTTGACTTACAAAATCCAATTAAATTCGTTTGCCCTACAAAAATTATAGATTTAGTAAGCCAATACACGATTCCCATCAAATTGTTTTATTCCATTTTCGTTTCTTTTTTATTATCATCATTATTATTATTTTGTCATTGCATTGTATTTTAATATAAAAACTGACTTTCATAAAATTTGCGACTAAATTTTGAATTTTATAACTATATAGTTTCCAATAAATCTTTATTTAAAAAAATATAGAATGTTGTTTAGATATTCTAAAACGTAAGATATGCACTTCCAACATCCAAACACTCGTTTTTTTCTCTCTCTCTTTTAGTTATGAACCATTAATTAGGTCAAGTATGTACCAAGACAAATTAGGTCAAATTAGGTGAAAAATAAAATATATATATATATAGAATTCGTTCAAGTATAAAAAAATAATAATAAAACATGAACATTATCAAATACACATGCATCTCGTGGCAAAATTAATAACTATAATATATTATAGTTTATTAATCATATATGGTTAAATTTTGATTTAAAATATCGTTTTTCATTCAATTAATTTGTCTTAAAAGATGTTGATTCAAATTCAACTCAAGTATACTCAATTATATTATTATGTAAATGTCCTAGATGTAAAGTATTAAAGATAACATAAATGAATATTTTAGTAGAAAAATTTATATAACGTAAAAGTTTAACTAATTTCGAAAGAACTAAAAGCAATAAATATAAATTTAAAATAAAATAAAAACATGCATGAACATACAATAGATTTCGACCAGTTAAATTCTGTCATGTCATCACAGCAAATGTTGTGATAATTATATTTTTATTGGATTTTGATAATTAAGTTCACTCAACCCAAACCAATTCAGGTCCAATAAGCAAACAAGCCAAAGCCAAAGTCTAACAAGCAGACGGGTCCGAGTCCAAGTCCAACAAGCAAATGGACCCAAGCCACCTAAGCCCATGAAATTTCTCTATAAATAGAGACTTTTTCCATTCATTTAAGACATTTTTGGTTGAAGAAAGAATTAAAGCTCTGAAGAATTGAAGCTCTGGATAATTGAAGACTCAATCTTCTAAAAGCTCTCAAGAAGCTCTGAAGAATTGAAGACTCAAACTTCTAAAAACTCTCAAGACGAGCAAGTTCTTATCAACTTTGAGATCATCATCTTCTAAAAGATTGAAGGCTTGGAATATCAAACTTTCATTGGACACTACTACAAAAATAGGTTCTCTTGACATTTTTAAACTGTCAAGAATCACTATTCTTGACGGTTTTAAAACCATCCTTGAAGCCAGTGTCAAGAAAGTCAAAGTTCTTGATGGTTGATAAAAACGTCAAGAATAGTGGACGTTGACGTTTTATAAACGTCAAGTATACAAATGTTCATGACAGTTAAAAACCGTCAAAAGTATGAGTGTTTATGACAGTTTAAAACCGTGGAGAGTATAAACGTTCATGACATCTAATAACCGTCAAGAAATTGATTGTCTATGATATTGAAAACCGTCAAGGATGCACTTGTTTATGACATTTTAAAATCATCAAGTATCTTATGATTTTTTTAAAAAAATTGTAATTCAATTATATTTTTGTTCCTGTAATTCAATGATTCTATTTTAACACAAAACTAGT
>JBBPDI010096969.1:0-11191 GCA_037974545.1 Cucumis variabilis | reverse complement strand
TGTTTTCGATGAATCGTTGACGATGAAGTTGGTGAAAGCAAGGGGGATTATTTATAGGTGCTCCATCCGCCTTGGCTCCTTATTTTTACTTCTCCTACCGCCTACCGCCTACCACTGACTTTTTTTTTTTACGCCCTACGGAATGCAGTTTCATAAAACAAATATTCAAAATGAAACATATTTTCTTTTCCAGTCTTACCATATTACCATATTTAACTCTTAATCAAATTTTAAAATTAAAAATAACTTTTTGAAAGCTGATTGGTTTTTCAATTTTTATCCTTAATTTTTGAATTAAAATAAGAAAATGAGAGGTAGAAGTAGTATTTATAGGTTTGATTTTTTTAAAAAAATTAAATTAGTTTCCAACAAAAAAACTATTTAATCATTATATAGTTTGAATGAAAATAAATATTTTTTTCAATACTATAATGACAGTTAAATTGTCTTAGAAACATTTTCTTTTGTTACATCGACTAGTTGTTCAAGAGTTCTTACAAGCATAATTATCTAACACATCAACTCTCTTCCAGATCTTACTAGAAAAAACTAAGAGAAATATATTAATTATCATTGAAATTCTTGAACTAAAAAGAACAGTTATCAAGAGCAGAGATATAACCAATAGGAGCATTCAGATATGAACACAAAAGTCTTCTTCTTCTACAACTACTAGATGTATGTAGTAAATCTAAAACATCTATTTGGTTTTCCTCTAACACAACACAACGAGGGATGTAAATACAAAATAAAAGAACACTTAAAACGACGCCGTGTGGCGTGTGCCGTGTGGAGTGGTCGATTTTGAGTATAGGAATAATGATGGAATGGTTGTGTCACGCCCGTCATCATCATCACCGGTCGTTACAAATCCGCCACTGCCTCTAGAAGTTTCAACCCTTCCTCTTTCTCTTTTGCTTTCTTTTTTCTTCCCCATCCAATACTCTTAAAAATAATAATTAAATTTCCTATTTATTTTCATTTTGACTTTTTATTTTGTTTTCAAATTTCTATAAATTTTCATTTTTTTTTAGAAAGAAACTATTTCTCTCTTTTATTATATTATTTTACCCCTTTTTTTTTTTCTAAAGGATCTTTTTTTTTGCAAAACGACTTATTGAGAGGAAAGTTAGATTATTCTAATGAGAACATAAAAAGAAAGTACTAAAAGTGATAGGGTTTGTAGTAGTTATTCCATTGTTACTTTTATTTTTTTATTTTTTTCATTTTCTAGTTTTTAATTTTTGTAATGTACAGAACTGTTTTAGTCAATCTTGGTTTGCTATCAAAATTTGTTCTTATCAATGATTTAACAAAAATCTAAATCTGTCCGGACTATTTTTCTAAAAAAAAAAAATTAATAATTTTAATATTTTGAAGAAACATTTTTTAAAATAGCAAAATAAGTTAAAATATTTACTAAGCAAAATTTTAAATTTTATCACGGATAGTTTTTTATCACTATAACATAATTATCAGTGATACAATGTGATATATGTTGGAAATATTTTGTAAAATCTACTATTTTTAAAAGAAATTATATTTTTGAATGATTTAAAGTACTCTCTGTCATTGTGTAATTGCAATAAGATAACACATGAAGAAAATGTAAAAGAATAGAATAAAAAATACAGTAAAATCTATAACAATAAAGTAAAAAGAAAAGAATAACAAATGCAGTAAAATTTGAAAATGTCTTTTATTTATTTTATCTTTATTCTTATTATCACTTTATTAGTTGAAAAGATACTATAGCTATTAGATTCAAATTGTTGCATTTATAGTAACATCTTAAAATGTTAAAATTTTAGTAAAATTTTATCAAAATTTATCATTGATAAATCATATTGTAAATATTAATATTTTTTAATAGACCACTAGAGTTTATCAACGATAGAAGTTCATCACTAATGAACTTTAATATGTTTGTAATTTTTGTTAAAAAAAAATGTTGTTCACTTGATTATTATTTCTAAAATTGTTATTCATTACAATTACAAATACCTTATTCTCAATGGCAAAATATCCAACGTCATTTTATGCACTTTTGCCCATTGAACTACTATTTTTCCTACTCTCAATGTCATTTAGGTTATCTAACCTTAATGGCGCCTCCCCTCGTGTACAAGGTAATTTTACTAATATGAATGAGTCTATTATTGACACGAGTCTGTCAAGTTTATTTTGATATTTTGAACATTTTGAACATTTTTACTATGTTTAATTTATATTTTGTTACATCTACATTTTTTTCTATTGTGTTGTATCAGCTAATACTTTAATCATGATTCTTATATTTCCATTACACCAAATTAATAAAAGTCTAATAACTCTAAAAAAAGAAGTATTTTAACTCATCTTGAATAAACGAAGAATTGTATTAGATAGTAAAATATATTTATATACAGCAAAATTCACCTAATTAACTAAGATTTTCTTTAAAATGATACGGTAAAAAAAAAAAAAAAACTCCACCGCCCTTCTCCACTCAAATTGTATTGTTTTTTTTTTCTTTCTATTTTTTTCTTTGTTTTTTAAAAAATAATGACAAAAACTTCTACCCAATTCTTTTAATCTTTTAAACTACACCATTTTATACATACATACAAACATATATTCATAATAATAATGATAATAACTTAAACCTAGATTTGCTTCTTCCATTTTTTTCTCTTTAATTCCATTTAACTTAAACTATATTTTTCATTCTTTAGATATTTAATCAAACAACAATCAGATAATTATTCAACAACAATTTGTTAATAATCTACATCAATCAAATAACTACTAATATCAAATAGCAATCAAACAACTATCAATCATTATCAAGTTGTATTTAATAATATTAAGAATCAGTATCATATAATAATTAGATAACAATCAGTATCATTGGCTAATTATCACAAAAATAATCATACACAATCGATATTCATTAGAAATTATATAAAAATCATAAAAATGACATAGCACTCAAATTCTTGACAAAAGTCACTTAATCAATGAGGTCTTTTTACTTTTTTGTTTCAATGTCTAATTTAAACTACTAACTATTTGACAAATTAATAAATGGCAATCAAACTAACTAATTGACAAAAAAAAAGTGATACAACAATATCAAAAACTACTAATTATATGCAAACAATAGAATGTATTAAGATGATACTTAATCAAATGATTATTTTCGAAGACTAACTAAAATTGCAAAAAGAAAGTACAGAAGATAATCAGAAGACAATAAAAAAAAAGTACTCAAATGACCATCTTAGAAGACTAACTAAAATTGAAAAAAAGAATAAAAGGTAATTAAATGACAGCTCAAAAAGTGATCTAATGACTGTAGTTATATAATTATAGTTACTTCTAATCACCATTTTTCATAGTTAATCAACAATATTAAATAGATTACAAAAATGATGGTAATAAAAAACTATTTCGTAATTGATAAATATATATATATATATATATATATATATATATATATATTAAAGGTGAGTGCGTCTATAAAACTTTGGTTTTACTACCTTAAAAAATTAATAATTTAAAGTTAAATACACTACCATATGAAATTAATTTAAAGATAGACAACTCCATAATTGAAAACTTTTTAAATTAAGAAAGGAAAATAATGAAACCAAATATAATAGGATGACTGAATTTTAGGGTTGTTAAATTATTTTGAAGACTCAATTCATAGAATCTAAAATAGTAGTAGGAATAGAGCCAAATAATATACATATATTAATAAAACATTAAAGTCAAAGTAAGTGTGTAAAATGAAATAAATAAAATTGAATGTGGGTTTTGATTGGGAAGATGCATTAAAATGACGAATATGAGGAGAAGAACATAAATTATAGTAATCCAAATAATTTGATTGGAATTTAATATGAAGTGGTATTCCGCCGCCCTCTCGGAAGCTGTTTAGATAGACATACATCAACATAACATACATACCCACCCTCAATTCCGACTCTTAATTTTCAAAACTTTTAACGTTACTCATTTTTAAGGGTGCTTTTGAAAATCAATCACTATTGCTTACAAAATTGTTTTTTAAAAATCACTTATGTTTAACTTTTTTTATATTTCTTTTTTATCTTTTGATGAAACTTACAAGAGACAATACTCCAAACGGAATGAAAATAAAAGAGTAAAGAAGAACCATGTTCTTCCATACCTCTGTTTGCAAGAGTGTGCCACACAGTTAATTGTGATATCATCCTAACATGAGAAAATGAAACCCAACTAGTGTATGAAAGCTTTTGACTTATAAGTGAAAAAAGAGATTTCTCTAACATCTATAGAAACATTATTCAATAAGATTTAAGGTCGGCCTCCAAACCATCAAACTCCATCAAAATATCCTAATTAATCATTTATAGGAACAACTTATTTCTAGCTTTTCAAATATGTCGAACAATAATGATATGATCTTATCCACTAACTTTAACAATTTTGATTGGATCATTTCTTTCTAAATTACAAATTTATCGTTGTATTCTTACATAAAAGTAGAGTATATTTTTTGTCAGGTCCAATATTTAACATTAACAATTAGTTTAACAATGTATAAGAGAATAAGTACTTCGTTATCTCGATCTAGATTTACTTTTACTTTTTTAAATATTCATTAATTTATTAGACACAAAAATTAAATTTTAAATCTTCCATTGCTTTGTATATTTAAAAGATACGTTAATTTTTAAAATATACAATAGATTAGTAATCTATACTAAAAGAGGAAGAATATTCTACTAAAATGTAAGAAATTTGAAGATATGTTAATGTTTTGGTATCCATTAAATTTACCATGGAAAGTTCAAAGTCTAATTAACCTCCGTGATAATTCGAAAAAATATCAACCTAGACTTTTGAGTTTGTATCAATTTAAATTATGAACTAACAGTTATATCAAATTTATAATATTAAATTATCACAAGTGTATCAATATACACTCTCTTTTCAAACTAATTAACTCGAAACATTGATTCAATTTTTACACGTAGGTATACCTCTTTTCATTGTATGATAAATAAAATGAATGACTAGTAGCGATAAATTAAGAGTAAAAAATTGATTTACTACCTTATAAAATAATAAGTCAAGAATGACGTTGATATATGTTTAATCACACATAACATTTTATTCAAATATAAGATAAGATAAGATAGTATAAATTGTTATAATTAGAAATGTTTAAGGATGTTCTACAATAAATTAATATTTTCCATATTTATACGAATAAGTCAACGAGAGGCAAAAAAAGGACAAATTCTTTAATTATTAAACATCCCCCTAAATAATAAGTAAATTAATTATATAAAAGTTTAGAATGAGAACCTGAAATTGCAATAAACTCATTAAATATGGCCACCTCAAGATGAGGTCAGAGTAGCATCACACAACAAATAAGTCAATACAAAAAGATCCTATTTTCAAAATAGACAGAAACAAAATAATTAACGTATTACGTAACTTAATATATTTGATATATCTTTACTAAAATGAAAATGAGAATTATAAAAGCAAACAAAAAAAGTTGTCAAGTAACGGCTACGGCCGTAACGACTAGACTGGAACACCACCATGTGATTAGTCTGCATGCACACGTTATTGACACTCCGTCACACGTGAGGGAGGCATGACAAAATATATGTCTAAACTATTTATTTTTATTTTACCTTATTCATAATTCTCTGCACTCAAATTAAAAGTTTAATAAAATAAATAAAATTATTAGAATATATATAATAAAATTGGAGTGGTATGGATAGAAATTTTAATATGTTATTTTGTTTGTGTGCCATGCATATTTGATATTTTGTAAATATGCAAATCAAATTTGTAATTATGAGGTGGGCTAGTTGAGATGGAGTAATGTTGTTTGTTTGAAGAGAGATGTTACAGGGGAGGGGTCTACTACTTTCGAGGAAGAACAAAAAGTCCAACTTTGTTTTGAATTATAAGTGTATCATTTTAGTTCAAAGTATATCAAAGAATATCAAACGTACATCAATAGTATCTTAAGTGTTTCAAGTGTGTCGAAAGGTATCAAGTGTGTCCAGTGTGTATTATGTATATTAAGTGTATCCATATACATTTTTTTCATTTCTTATTTTAAATCATGCGTTGGACTTGAGGCTGTCATTTTTGCACAATTAAGAGTCTGTTTGCCCCTTAGATTTGTTGCTTTGTTATTTTAGTACAACTAAGGGCCTATTTGTATCAGGCACTTATCAGTCAAGGAAGGAGTGGAGTGAGTTATTTTAGCTCAAATCCCTGCCACACACTATTCCACTCTTCCCTCAACCCTCGCGCACTACTCTCCCTCTCTCCTTCCTTCTTCGTTTGTTTTTCCTTCTCTTAATCCCTTACTACAAGAAAAGGTGGAACTCCTGATACACAAACGTGTCGGGAGATGTAGGAATCCAATTGAGGCCCTGTTTCACTCCCTGCCACACACTTAAAGGCTCGTTAGGATTAGGGTCGAAAAAAATTTGTCGGAAGATCAGGATTTCTCGATGCACAACATGATGCATCGGGAGATTATGGAGAAATCCTAATGTTGTCCATACAACGTCGAAATAATACCACTTCCGATGCATCATGTTGTGCATCGGGAGATCCTCTACTTTTTTTTAAAAAAAATACCTTCTATTATTGAATGGAAGGTGCATGCATCGCTTACCCTACATCACCTTTTTTATTGATACAACTTCATTTGTTTCCTAACACTTAGTCTATAACAATATACATGTGAAATAAAATACATAACCAACATCAAAGGGTGAATGAAGCAAAGATAGTCTAAGTTCCTTAAGGGGTCGTTTAGCTTTCTACCTTCAGACCCTTTTACGCGATCGTTTACTTCTACCTTATAACGATCGGGATTGAAAGTTCATATGTATCACTCAGTAAAGGTGAAGAACACAAGAATAATATCAAGGTGGTCACATAAATGAACTCCACAATATAAACAAAACATACCTTTGTAGTTTGTAGTCCTCTAGGTTAAAGATGACAAAAAACACATTGTTTTGGCCTTGAAAAATAATGATAGAAATGTTGGAATTTATGTCCTAAAACTCAGATTATAAATATAATCCATTGACCGTTATTAATTAATAAAGTGATTATTATAATTTCAATAAATGTTATTGATCATATTATAAGTTTTGTCTTAATAACCCAAATCCAATAAACTAACATCATAAGTTGTTTGATGAGTCTTGAACAGTATGTAGAGACATACAACGATCAACGTTTCAGATCGACTTAAAGGGACTATAGTATATGGATAAGATTGGGTACCTTTTATCCAGATAACACTATGGATACGACTTTGATACAAACGCAATGATCCAACGCGTTCATGTAGGTGACATGCGAGTGAGGGTATCCTATACAATGAGTTTGCATAAGACCGAACCATGAAATAGTAACCACTAAATGTAACTCTGTTAACTAGTTAGACTTCTATTTTACTAGGATGACCTAGGTAACTTAATCTTAATCATGAGTGTATTATGACCTGTTCGCAAGAGATTGTCTTTTGATTTGTACGAGTGAGAATGGCTAGATTGTCGACTCAATATGCTTATCATTTTGGGGACAAGATTGAGTGAGCAGCTAAGAACATAATTACATAAGATGGAATTCACTTATTTCCTACTTTAGGATAAGTAAATGAGTGTTCCCTTAAATGGTGTCTCCGAGACTTGAACAAAGAGTCATACTCTCTCTATGGCACAAGAGGGATTTTTGTTTATTTGTTGGACCATAAAAATGTTGTTCATTAGAGGAGCATTGTTATTTAAGGACTAGAGGTAACCCAAGGGTAAAATGATAATTTGACCTAGTTGGTGTTACGAACATTCGTGAAGGACTAACTTATTATTATTGGTCTATATCCGTGGACACAAAAATATATTTACAGTGAGAAGAGTTCAATTGTAAGTATTTAGTGGAGTGTACACACACTTAACAAATATTGATTAATGTGGTTAATGAGTTTAACCAATTAATCTCATATCGTTATAGATTCTGATCTATAAGTTCATAGGTCTCATTCCTAGCTCTTAAAGGGTAATGAGATTTATTTATATTGGTTGTAATTTGAACTGTTCAAATTTACTTTGGGAATTAGTATAATGTATGGTGATACATTATACTATAAAGTTTATATTTTAATCAAACTTTATTATATAAATTTAATGTTGGATATGATTCAAAATTAATTTATGAGAGAAAATATTAGAATGAGTTCAAATATTAATTTAATGTGAATTGTATTCATATTAAAATTATTGGTTATGAGAGAAATTAATATTTTAATATGATTCAAATTTAATTTAAGTTGAATATAAGATATTTAATTTAGCTATTAACTAATTGAAGAATTAATTAATAGGTTAGTTTAATTTTATTTAGTTAAATTAAATTTGTTTAAATTAATTTCAAATTATAAGGTATTGGAGAGATATTAATTAAATATGATTTTAATGAAATATTAATGAAATATGATTTAATTAATTATTAATTATTAATTAGTAAATTTGAATTTTCTATTAATTTAATACTTTTTAATTTAATAGAATTTTATGATTCTCTCCTACTTCTCAAGGAAATGGAGTTATAAATATGCAGAAGAAAAACAGTTGTTCTTAATAAAAAAAAAAATCAATGCTTTTGCTCTCTACAAAATAGTTTCTCTCTAAACTTTTTCTCATTTCAAATCGTTCCCACAAATCAATCTCATCTTAGAGGGATAGAAAGCTCTTTGACAAGTGGTGTCTCAATTTGGAGTTTTAGTAGATTCATAGGTGTTCAAACTAAGTAAGTTTTTTCTTTTTTCAATCTATAGTTAGAAAACATGCTTAGTTTTTAAGTTATTCTAAGAAAATTAGTTTCTGTATTATTTTATAAATGTATTGGTATTTTGAGATTTCCAAATTAAATTTAGGAATGGTTCTATAAAATCTTCATCTGCCTAAGGCTTTTATCCCTTCAAGAAAACCAATTACCAATTCAAGTATCAATAATGTAAGAAAATATGGGCCTAAGAAGCTCACAAAAAGTAGACAAACCTATAAGAATGGGTTGTTTTAAAACAATGGAACGTGGACCATAGCCACATATGGGTACCGCCACACCTAATTATTTATGTTCATGTATTGTTACTATATATAGAAGAAAGAAGATACAAAAATTAGAACCATAGAGGAACTTCAAGGTGGTAGTTTCAAATTTAAAGAAAAAAAAAGATGAAACTTTGATGAAAAATATTATGTAACCCAATTTGGGGGCCAAAAAGGATGATTTTTGGGATGAAGGGGGACAACTTGCCAAGGGTGTAGATCTTGAAACGTTATATGGAATAAAAAAAAATTGCCCAATTCGAACAACTATGTCGAAGGTATGGACTTCCAAAGTTTCAACATAGTTTTATGTAATTTTGAAGGGAATTCAATATCAAGATACGTTAATAAAAGGAAAAATTGTATTAGATGATAAAAACATTTAGGAAAAATAGTCCATGGCACCTCTTTTTTTGCATATTGCGAATATGACAAGTAATTAGTCATATGGTTATCAGGGGGTTATTGACTTTTAAATTTGCTATTTTTGCAATTTAGAAAATGTAGTGACATGAGCCTTATTATCATAAATCTTTTTGCTATTTTTACAAGCGTCCTTTAATAAAATGCTAACTTTATCACAATAGATGTAAAGATCGTTAAAAAAAGCATCGAATCAAGTGGTTCATATGCATAAAATGAGTTAGCATTGATGGAGATATGAAGCTCGAAAAATAAATGATATACATAAACGAAAAATAACTAACTATAAATTATCAACACTTTTCAACTAAACCTTAACTAAAATGTACATAACAATAACATTCACCAACATATATCCATAAAACGAATCCTAAAATTACTAAACATAAAAAACGTAGATATTATCTGGGGCAACACAAAATCCACAATGAATAAAAAACATACAAATTCAATATACCCCCTCCCCTCCAATTCAAATTGAAATTTTAAAATTCAATCTCAAATTCAACTTCAATCTTAAATCTTACAACTAATTCAAAATCTAAATATTAAAACCTACAACTAATTCAAAATCTAAATATTAAAATTAATTTGAAATATAAATAATAAAACTAATTAAAGCAAAAAAATAACTAACTAAACTAGACCACTTACTGGAATGAAGAGCAACAACGACAGATGACGACAAACAGCGGGACAGGGACGGCGGCAAGCAGCGACATGGATTTCTCTTCTTCTCAGTCTCTCTCTCAACTCTCTTAGTCTTCTCCTTTTTAGTTATGTAAATTACAGAACTGGTAGTGGGTTTTTATAGGAGAATTCCTAACGCACTTTGAAGAGGTCGGGAGACACCCACTATTTCCAACATAATAAGTAATACGTCAAAAATAGATTCCACGTCTCCTAACGTTTTACTTATGACATCGAAAATAGTTTTCACCTCTTCCTACGTCTCTTTCATGGCATCAGAAGAAGTTGAACAATTATTTTATTGTATATTTTTATCCGACGTAGTCAACATAGACGTCAGAAATGACTAAACTTCCCCCAACATCGTGCATAGAGACATCGGAGAAAATGTGAGAATTAAATATTAATTTATCTTCCCCCGATGTCTTGAACCATGACGTCGGAACTACTTGTCTTGGCCGACGTGTATTTTTAGGCATCAGAGATGGTTCTTTATTCTGACGTTGCCTTTGTCGACAATTATTTATGCCTCAGGAGAGTCTTGATTTCTTGTAGTGTCTCCACCTCCCTCACCGATGGATGCTTCGTCGTTGAACCATGGGCAACTATAATCATCTGCGGCTTTGTCACCCCTATCGTACTAAAAACCTACAATCGAATCACAGAGAAAGTGGAATACGATGATCCATTAGAAGCCACTCAACTCTGTCCTTGGTTTTTTGCCTTTTGTTTATTGTTTGGAGGTTATAAAGATGACAACGTTTTGTGGTTGTTGCCAAATTGTGGACATTTGTTTCAAGGTGGTTGTATTGATCCATGGTTGAGGGTGAACCCTAAGTGCCCTGTTTGTAGAACTTCGCCAGTGCCAACACCGATCTCCACCTCTTTGGCGGAGGTGGTTCCGTTGTACCTTTGGAATGAGTTGAAAAAACTGACATGTA
>JBBPDI010096961.1:0-11191 GCA_037974545.1 Cucumis variabilis | reverse complement strand
TTATTTTGGTTATATATACACTTTGTATTATTGGGAATAACATCAATAAAATATACCATTATTCAAAATAAACCACATATTAAAAAGAATGTGAAACCCGTTCATTTTTTCTTCATGTAAATCCTCACCATGTGCCCATGAAGTCCATTTTTTTTTTTTGCATGAATGAATTGATTTAATTTTCGATTGTGCTTTCTCCCTCCAAATCCTCGTGTTCCTATTTCTCTTTCCTTTTATTAAAGCAACTTCTTGTGTTCTTTCTCTCAAATTTCTCATTCATGAGTTTGTCAAAGTACACGATTTATGTTGAAATGGCCTCACTAGAAGAAATCTAACCTTTAATATCGAGTAAAAAAATGAAAATTAAACTTTAATGTCGTTTTTCAAAAGACGAATGTTTAATGTCGATTTTAAACGGTATCTAAAGTTACAGGCCTAAAATTTTAGAAATAAAAATAAAAAGAGTTAACCTGATTCACAACTTCCCTTCCTCCATGAATGAAGCACACAATTACTTTTATTAGATGTTGTTGTAAATATAGCATTTAGAATCTAAATATTAACGTATATAGTAATATTGTAAAAAACTAAAAAATATAGTAAACTCTATATTGATTGAATATATTATATTTGTAAAATTTTTAAAATGACTTTGTTATTATTCATAAAATTGAAGTTTTAAATATTTGCAAATTTAGAGTAATTTTTTTTATTGCTTTTAGTAGCTTGAAAAGTTTAAATCTCAAATTTAGTTTTTCTTTTATTGTTTCTGTTGGAGTTGATTGCTAGAGGTGATCGTTGATTAAGAGCTAAATTAATTTTTTTTAAGTTTGTGGATAATTTTACCGTAGCAAAATAAGTGTTAAAATAAGAGTCACTTCTCATTTTTATAAAAATATTTTTTTGTGTGATATTTTAATGAGTAAATAAATTATATAATTTTATTTTATTTAGAAAGAATAATTTATTTTTCCAATGAAGAAATAAGTTTGTTGATTTAGTGACTAACTGTTACTTTAAATGTGTGTGGGCTGTTAAAATAAAAAAAGGTATCAAATATGAAAAAGACATTCAAGTAGCAAATTAACAATCATGGAAAAACTTAAAATAAAAAATGAATTAATTGAATAAAAAAGAAGAAAAATAAAATGAAAATTCAATAAGACAAAAGAAAAAGAAAAAGAAAAAGAACAACAACACTGTTTTTGCAAATCACATTATTTTTAAAAATATGTTTTATGAGATTTTTTAAACAATAGAACAAAATGCAAAAATATTTAGAACAATCTTGAAAAAGGAAAAAGCCCAACAATGGAAAATAACAAAAAATATCGCTCGGTTATTGATATAATATAGTTTATATCTTGATAAATGATCGTTTGAATTTATCACTTATCTATCTAAAATAGACAATTGTCTACAAATATCTAAACGATCTTGATACACGATCTTGTATCAATACTAAATGATCTATCAAGATTGTGTAGAGATATTAGTAAATGATTGTTTAGATCTATCACTTATCTATATGAGATAAATAGTAATAGTGATATACTAAACGATCTATCAAGATTGTGTAGAGATATTAGTAAAGGATTGTTTAGATCTATCACTTATCTTATGTGATAAATAGTAATAATGATATATCTCTGTCTGTCTGGAATAAAAGTCAAACAGTAACGATAAGCACAAATGAAAGTGATAGAGGAAGGGAAGGAGGTTGGGCAAGTGAGAGGGACGAAGAAAAATAACAATCTAAATAGGTTTTCAAAATTCGGGTCATTTGACATTAACACATCTCATATTGAGTTATGAAAAAAAAAAAAAACCTCGGGTGTGTTGGGGGTAGGGATTTAGGGGATTAGGAAAAGGGTTTTGGCCCAAACAAAGAGTTTGCAAATTTGGGGATTACGGTTAAATAACCATACAAATTTTTCTATTTCATCTTCTCATAATCCTACAAATTTCTCTACTTCATCTTATCGTAATACTACATTCATAACCCTTCCTCCAAGACATATGTTATATAATAACACTACAATCATAACTCTTCTCCCAACCCTTTTTCCAAATACATATTATCATAACACTACTATCATAATCTCTTTCCTAAACACATACTATCATAACACTATCATTCATATTCCTTCCCAAAATACATATTACCATAACACTACTAATAATAACCTTAACCCTAAACTCATATTATCATGACACTATGATTATTATAACACTAGAATTATCATAATCATTTTTTCCATAACTCTTTTCCTTTCCCAAACACACCCTTTTAAGTTTAAGGATCTTCCCTCAAAAGAAATTAAAGAATACTGAACCTAAAGATATTCTTGAAAGACAGTTTGATAGAAAAAATGACCAATGAAATTTCAAAGTGGCTAAAAGAATGTGATTTTGTACTTACAATAATCAGGGCATTGATTTGTTGATTACTGAATCCACTTTGAATCAAGACATCCAAAAAATCACTTGAAGCTGAACCTTTTTGACAATGAATTTCTCTTCTTTCTTTAATAAGAATCCCCCATACAGAATCAACTTCTCTTTTGTAAATGACAGTTTTCCTTCTAAGACCTTGAAAATCAAACCTTCTCAACAATGGATAAAAATCAGCCAAATTTGGAGTCAAACCCAAATCCATCATTTTCTTGAAAGGCCCTTTAATCCCGTTAAATCCATCACCAACAAAATCAAGCAAATCCATCGAGAAAATCAAGTTAGAAAGTGTATTGAAAATAGAGGTAAAAACAAAATCTTTAATCTGCACAACAGATCCCTGTTTTGATTCCAGAAATTCCACTAATTCCTTCATCTTCTTCTCTCTCAAAATAGCTTGCGATTCAATTGCTTTAGCTGTAAACAAGTTTACTTTACAAATTGACCTCAAATTCTTCCATTGATCTCCACATTCAGAAGAGAAAACAAGAGAGTGTTGATCGTGGAGAGCTCTATCAGGAGTTATTTGGAAGATGTATCGAGCAGAGAGGAGGTGGTCTTGGGTCTTGAGAACTGCAGTGGCAGCGGCCGGAGAAGAAGCGACGATGAGACGCTGAGCTCCGAGCTTGAGGGAGATAAAAGGGCCATAGATATTGGCAAATTGGGTGATGGAAATGTGAGCATTTCGACCAATTTGAAGGAGATTTCCTAAGATTGGCCATGGATTTGGACCAGGAGGAAGTGGGAGTTTTTTTGAAGATGGAGATTTGATGCGTTTGAGAATAATGAAAATTGGAGGTAGAAGAAGAAGAAGAGATGGAAGAAGAATGGAAAAGGAAGGAGTCAACATCTTTGAAATGTGGAGTTGGAGTTGAGATATGGCTTAGAATTATTGTGGAAGTTTTAGTTCAATCTCTTATAGGAAAAATTAAAATGATTGAATAGCAAATATAGCAAGTTTAAAGAACTAGAAGATAGAATAGTATGCAAAATTTAAATCTATTTCTTATACAAAATTTAGATCTACTTCACATTATATGAACAATAATTATATCGTACATAAATGTTTGACTTTTTTTTATATATAAATTTGTAATTTTCTAAAAAAATGTTTTTTAGGTACAAATTGTAGTCAAATAACTCCAAACTTATTCATCATCAGTACAAGATGGTTGATATTTTAAAAATATATGGTTATATATTTAATTGTTATTATTAAAAAAATATGATGTAATTAATTACTTTAGCTATCATAGGCTACAAAATATTGACCCCCCGCTATAAAAATAATAATTGAAGGACAAAGTAATATAGATTATTTTGTTTCTCAAAAAAAAAAATTAATTTGAATTGATTTAAAAAAACTTCTAAATTATGGAATTTAATTCACTCAAATTAGAACCACGAATATAAAGAATTTTTTTTATATGTTAGATCGATTCATTATAAAAATGACTAAAATCACTTTTATCATTTTCAAAAGTATTTCAAAACATATTTCGAATTCTTTAAAATTAACTTTGATGGTATGAAGAATCATTTAAGTGTAAATTTGAAAACTAAATTAATTGTGATTCGGAGGGATTAAAAGTGTGTTTTCGGAGAAACTTTTTATTTACTGTTTTGTCATTTTTCTTAGTTGTTTCCTACTTTGGTTTTATTGTAATTTTTTTAACTTTATTTTTCAATTTAAAATTAATTATTATCTCATTTCTTTCGTTGTTCATTCTTCCTTTTCATATTAACTATTTTGTATAGTTCTTTCAACCTTTCAAATTTTCATTTTACTTTTTAACTTTATGTTTTCAATTTGAAATTAATTATTGTAATTATTGTCTCATTTCTCCCAACTATTCAATTCTCTACTCATATTAAATCTTTTGTATCTCTTTCAACCTTTCAATTCTTCCTATTCAAATATTTGGGTATAAATATCTCATTCTTTTTTTTTTCATTAATGTTCATAAGTCATAACAAAATGTTAATGGTGAAAAATAAATCAAATGATATTTTTCTATTCTCTTCTAATTTTTTTTTAATTTTAAATTTTGTTGTTTGTTTTTTATATAGGGTTTAAGTTGTAGATTTTACAATAATTTGAAATTAATTATTGTAATCATTGTCTTATTCTTTTATATTTGTAATCATCTACTTTTTTTTTAATAAATCTTTGGGTATTAAACATTTGTTTATGTTGGTATTAGAACTTTAATAAACATTTTCTTCCTTTTTCTATATATGTTCCACTTTTCTAACCTTGTGGTAGAGACAAAAGATGAAGTCTTGGGTGAGAACATGGTGGAGAGAGAAAGGGGATCAAGAGTGAAAATTTAAAGGAAAATGTAATTTTAATATTATTTTTATATTTAAAGAAAGATGAGAGTTTGACGTGCATACAACAACTTACCCTCCAATGTGGTTTGAGGAGGAACACTCAATTTTAGCATTATTCATTTATTTTGGTTATTTTTATGTCGAGCCTTAAAGGTTTATAGAAAGAAAAAAAAAACATAAAGTTTTGGTACTTTTATTTCTTAATCTTTTTCTTTCCATGAAGAAAATAACCATTAATTTAGTTTCATTTTACTCTCTCAAATTAAGTCTTCTTCACTATTAAATAAGTGGTAATTTTTTCATTTATCACTTAATAATAAATTGTTTATTTTCTCTAGTTAATTTGAAAGGTTTCTTCAATAAAAACTATAAAATCGTTCCCTCAATTTGTATTCTAGATGCTTCTAAAATCTAACCAAAATGTATATAATACTCTTATTTAATTAATTAATTAATTAATTAATAGAAAATTAAAATGTTTGTTATCAAAGCAATTAGAGGCATTCTAGTTGCAAAATCAATTGTTTTTATCATAATTCATGATAATTAAAACATAAAACACTACTCAAATTTTCTATTAAACAAACCAATGTTATAGATAGATTACGCCAAATCCTGAAAGATAAAACTTTAAAACGTAATTCTAAATGACTTAGTGAGGTTTTATAAAATCTTTTTTTGCAATACCTTTTGATAAAACCTTTTTGCCAAAACGTAAGGTTCAACACAAATCAACTCATCAATAAACACATCATTCCACAAACCATTTTGCATAAAACATCATCTCGCATTAACACATATTAGTCACAATCATTCCTTTCGTCAAGGATCCCGAATTGTTCTCTACGCTTGGTCTCATTATCTCGCGTTTAGACTACTGTATCAACAACATCTGAGAATATACAGATTTGTCCTTATTGCTCAGGTCGCCTAACAAAATGCAGTCCTTTTCTACATTGGTCGGCTTTACTCTACCATAGGCCTCTTTTACATGATTGCCTTTTAACTTTATGTGCACATAATAGTTAGCTCATTCAAAGGAAACTAATGGTTTAAAAACTATTTCTTAATCAATATCATAGTTATC
This sequence comes from Cucumis variabilis, assembly GCA_037974545.1. Taxonomy (NCBI): domain Eukaryota; kingdom Viridiplantae; phylum Streptophyta; class Magnoliopsida; order Cucurbitales; family Cucurbitaceae; genus Cucumis; species Cucumis variabilis. The sequence continues at coordinate 5,316 of JBBPDI010096961.1, read as the reverse complement.
AAATCAAGCTTAAACATTGTAAAACATGTTTGAAATCATATAGACACTTTTAAAGAAAAATCACTCACCAAATTTTATCAAATATCCTCATCTTCCTTCTCTTTTCACGGAACAAACCACAACACTTAACACCTTGTTTTTCTTCTTTTTTTGCAAGAGCAAAACAACAGCACTTTAGCTCTTTTAACAAAATCTTCATGCTTACTTAATAACCAAGTCCTCTAGTCCTTAAACTATCTTAGTCATGCTTAAACTCTCCGTAGTTTGCTAGTTCCTGCTTAAAATTTTACATGTGTAAAATTAAAATTTAACTCAGTCATGCTTATATCCTTAATCTTACACGTTAACCCCTGTCAAATCAGATTTGACATTTCCTTCACCAAACCTTTCTTCTTGCCTAACTCCATTACGCGAATAACTTCAACCTTTTCTCGCGAAGACTCTTTCTTGAGAGCGTTTAGACTTATTGGTCCTATCACAAATCCTTCTTTTCTCAAAACTTCATCGCAAATTAACTGTTTAATAGCAAAACTTAACCATAAAAGATTTTATCGCTTAATCCTTTACGTGGATTTGATTCAAATGCCAACTTCTTAATACTTAGCCAAAATTTTATTCTTATTGAAAAGTTGTATTTCAAAACACCTACTCTTCTCTAAAATGCAAAATTTCAAAACTCTTAACCAGATTTTAAATTCTTATACCCAAATTCGAAACGGGTCTCACATGGCTATTGTCTTCCTCAACCAAAACTTTAAGTCTCTTTATATACTAGTTCAATTAAGATTACCATTAAATCCTAATTGATCTAGGAATAGGCTTCTACACATTTAGTCCATACTACTCAATTAGAAATCTTGGACCTTAATTAAATAGATCACATAATAGGTCCAATTTAATAAAATAACCTAATGTAATAAATTATTAATTCACATGTATAGTCCGCACTTTAATTATACGTATTATTTAAATACGTCATCAACATATAACATCATAAAATAAATTTACTCTCACTGAACTTGTGATATACACAATCTTCCACTATATTCACCTCAAAACCAAAAGAGGTAATTATTTCATGAAATTTATGATGTCGACATCATAAATTTCCCTCCTACTGAACTTGTGATATACACAACCTCTTGTCAATGACGTCATTGACAAGAGGTTGTTTAGGACCATAGATGGATTATATTTCTTCAATTTTCACACCATAGACTTTGAATTATTAGATAAAAAAGTTTTCTGGTTGTACCATATATTGTCACAACAATATCCATTGAGAAATGCAGTTTTCACATCCATCTAGTGTGCTCTAAATCAAAGTGAGCTACCAATGTTACGATTACCCTGAAAGAATCTTTCGATGAAACTGGAGAGAAAGTCTCTTTTATAATCAATGTCTTTCTTTTGAGTAAAATCCTTTGCAATAAGACGAGATTTATAGCCTTCGATTTTGCCTAATGAATCCCTTTTGATTTTAAAGACCATAGATGGGCTCGAAAAATGTGTTGGCAATGCTTAATGTGTATGACCAACGTCTTCAAGAATCTCAACGGCAAAGAAAAGTTGCGGTACAAGGACTCAAGCATCAAATTATCGAACTAAAAAATTGTTTTGATGATAGATTTTAATACTATAATGGCAAAGATGCGTAAACATGTTTCTAGTTGATCGACTTTCGTAGTTTGACTTTTTGGGTATTTATATGACATAAGTTTACTTTCATCCACTTAATTGCATATTTTTTCTACTTCATTCTTATACTTTGTAATTGGTAATACAAATAGATTGGATTAGTAAAGACAACATTTTGAGATTTATCAACTGAAAAATATGTGAGATGATAAGTAATATTCTCCAGCTATGACTAATATTATTAACTTCACAAATAGCTAACATAACAAAACAAACAAATGTAACAAAACGAACAAATAACACATAAGGCTTTGATAACCCAGTTCAAAAAATTCGACCTACATCTGAGGAGCTTCTTTGCTCAGATAAGAAATATTATTGAGATTCAAAAGTTTGTAACTTAACCCTAAAGTTACATTAACAAATTATCACCATAACTTAACCGTATAAACTCAGGTTTTCCCTAACGGTAAACTTAAATCTCCTCAAAGACGAATTCAAGCTCCCCCTAAATTCATTGACCGTAGTACAATTATCTCAGCTTTCATTCATATTTCTTATCAATCGATACTCTGTTAAATCCCTTGACGATCTTCAATAATATGTCATAATGCAGAAGGTAACTGATTTACCTTCGTACAGATTCTTCGTCAGAAATATAAACTTTTGAACAATAGCTGTGAAGAATAAATTTTAACTTATGTTTTTTAAAGAGCCACGAAAGAAGAATTTCTTTACCAAAAAATATTCATAAATATAAGAAATATCTTTTATCTTCTTCTTTAAAGGAGATATTTAAGGAAGATCTTTTAACTATTTATCTATAAATGATCCTAAACATAAGAAAGATATTTTTTTAAAATAAAAATAAAACATATTTCATATTTGTCAAATAATCTAACATCAACAAACATGCTAAAATGTTTTGTGAGAAATTTTTTGAAAGATATATATAATTGTTGATAAAGAAGTTTTCTGAAAATATTCTAACACGATCCTTTAACAAAAGATAATTATGGATAAATAATTTAACAATTATTGATAAGACATTGATCTTTGAAAAACAACAATTTTTGAAGGTCATTAAACCTTTGAAAAATAGCAACTTTTGAAAAGGTTTTTCGATGGGATTTTTTTTATACTTCTCAAAGGTTGAAGTTATAACCTTTGAAAAAGTGTATCGAATGATTATCAAAGGCTTTTTCGAAAGTTGTGTCCTCCGAAAATAGTCAATTTTCTTGTATTGAGTACTGATGTTTATAAAAATGATATGGATGTTTATTGTTGTCTTTTTTATTTGAGTTCTCTCTTTTGTTTTATTTGATTTGTGGAATGGGCACAATACTTCGATGGATTCTAGATGTCATCCATCTTTGTACATACATCTTTTTTCACTACACACATAAAAAATATTTACAAAATTAAAATTTGTCACGTGTTAAGTACTTATATGATAGGACTATATTTGATGAATTACATAAAGATAAGTGATGTTGGGATGACCTAATTATTTTTCTCTGTGAGATAGTTTGTGTGCATCGTATAAAACAAAAATAGAAAGAAAAAAAAGTAAAGACATCAATGTTCATCTACATTAATTAATACATAAATGATGTCACGTTTTCTATATATATATATAAATACTACCCATACTAAACTAAACACATAGGAATATGTATATTTATACACAAGCTTGGATTTATTGTAAATAATATATGACATGAATCAAAAACATGTAATAACAATAATCTTTTATTATACAATGATGTTGACAATCATTTCATACGCGTTTGCAATTGTTGAATAAGAAATTTTGAGACCAATCACAAATTGTCACATCATTTATTAAATTAATGATGAAAAGTGCAGATAATTAAATTTGAGACTAATTAAAATTGACATGTGTCCCAGATTAAAAATTGAAAACATAAATTTGTCAATTCTAATAATGTCACCTGTTTTCATCCTAACCATTGGATCAAGTTAATTATTTTGGTTCAATTAAATATTATTTACGTAGGTTAGGTTTAATTAAGCCAAAAAAATAAAGTTTAATTAAGGGTTAGAGGAGTTCTAGGGGTGAAAAATTTTGGACTCCAAAAGGTCTAGAGAAAATTCTCCGAAGAACTAGAAGACCCTCTAACTTTTGAAGTCGATCGTCCGCGAAGATTGAAGCTTATTTGAAAATACAAGTTTCTTCCAAGACTCCAATTTCAAGAACATCACGTGCTCCGCTTCCTCAAATCAAGCATAAGCATTCAATCGAGAGAGAATCAGATGATCAAATTCTAGAGATCGAACTACATCGCATCAAATCAACAAAAATACAACATCAACACTAGTTCACCCCAAGAATTAAATTTTTCCAGAAATCTCGTGAGAACAGCAATGTTACACCAAGTCTTCCATTCAAATCCTACTTTGATAAATCTTCACCATTAGGAAGTGATCATTCAAAGTTGTGAAGTAATGTGGCTAAAATCAAAGGCACTTGCACATTGACCATTGGAAGACCAGGGCAAATTCTTCTTCCTCCACCAAATGGTAAATACCTATAATCATGCCCTTTAAAATCCACATTATTACCACAACCAACGTAAAATCTTCGAGGATTGAATGTTTGAGAATCTTCCCAAATTGAAGGGTCTCTCCCAATTCCCCAAACATTGACAAAAATCATACTGTCTTTTGGGATTGAGTATCCCATAACTTCACAATCCATTCGAGCGCTCGTGGAAGAAGAAATGGGGCAGGTGGGTGTAGTCTTAGGGTTTCTTCCACACAACTCCATAGATATTGAAGCTTAGAAAATTTGGATTCATCAATGGGGTTTTCCTTTGTTGCCTTCTTTATTTCCTTCCTTTCTTTGTTTAGTATGTCTTTGTCTTTTAGAATTTCTGACATTGCCCATTCCACTGTTGTTGTAGTTGTGTCTGTACGTGCAGATAACAATTCATGTAATAGTAGTAATAATTAATAATGCATTTAGATATATTTGATTGTAAATGTATTTGTCTCAAAATGAATAGATCTCACTATCATCATAATATGCACTATGAGTTGAAGAGTTTTTGGCTTCTTGTGATACATAAGTTTACTCTTGGAAATAATAATAGTAACTAAAATATATATTATAAAGAGTGTGAAATTCTGTCCATTTTTTCATGGTGTAAATTCGAAACATGTGTGCCCATGAAGTCCAACCATTTTTTTTTTTTTGCATGAATGACTTGATTTAGTTTTCATTGCATCTTGGATTTTGAAAACAATGAATATATTAACATTTTGATTATCTTAACATATATACCACTTAAAATCGCATTGGCTTCTTTCTATGTCCCTCTCACTCGATCTTCTCTCTCCAAATCCTTATATTTCTATTTTCATTTCCTTTGATTAAAGCAACTTCTTGTGTTCCTCCTTCAAATCCTCACACTAACGATAAACGAACATCTCACACTCACGATAAACAAACATGAGAGTTTGTCGAAGTACACTACAAGAAAAGTGACCTTCACCGATGTAGCAAAACGTTGCGAAAACCCCAAACAACGTCGGGGAAGTTTATTGTAACGTCGTGGACGACGTCGGCAGGTACGTTGGGATAGACGCGTCGGGGATTCTTCACCGACGCACATCACGTCAATGTCGGGAAAACTTTCGTTGGTTTCCGCGACG
>JBBPDI010096954.1:0-11192 GCA_037974545.1 Cucumis variabilis | reverse complement strand
ATATGATTTAATTAATTATATTAATATAAATATATAAGATATTGGAAAGATATTCATTCAAATAAGATTTGAATGAACATTCAAATAAGATTTGAATGAACATTCAAATAAGATTTGAATGAAATATTAATTAAATATGATTTAATTAATTATTAATTAATTGATTAATTGTGAATTAATTAGTAGATTTGATAAAAAGAATCTCATAATTCTCTCCTACTCTTTTCCTATTCCAAGAAGGAAAGAAAGTTATAAATATCTGAAAGAAAACAGTTTTCTTTAACTAATTTCATCAAAAAAAGAAAGCGAATGTTTTTCCTCTGCAAAAAGAAAAGTGCTTCTCTCAACTACCTGTAAACGTTTTCCCATCCCAATTGGTTCCTACAAATCAATCTCCTCCTAAAAGATGGAAAGGTCTCCGACGGGTGGTGTCCCAATTTGGAGATTGATTTGTAGATTCAGAGACATCATCGAAAGTAAGTTCTCGTATCCTATAAATTAAAAGCATGCTTAGATTTATATTAGAATTTTGATTCTAAAATTTTGTCAATGTACTGATGTTTTAAGATTCCCAAATTAATTTGAGTAACGGTTCTTTAAATTCTTCCGCTGCCATAGGGCTTTTATCCTTTTAGGTTTCATATAGACTTCTTCAAATAGTGTTCCATTGAGGAATGCAGTTTTAACATCCATTTGAAGAAGGGTCATTGTTTTGCAGCTGTGATGGCTAAAAAACTACGAATAGATGTCATTCGAGCTACTAGAGTGAACGTTTCTTCATAAAGAATTCTATATTCCTGAGAATAACTTTTGGCCATAAGTCGTGCTTTGTATCGTTCAATAAAGCCAACATAGTACGTTTTGATTTTAAAAATCCACTTACAATCGATAGGTTTCTTTTCAGGACGTAAGTCAACATAGTCCTAAGTATGAGACTTTTCTAAGGGTTGAAGGTCTTCATTCATTGCTTGCTGCCACTGTTGGAATTTATGTCCTAAAACTAGTAGATTGTAAATATAATTCATTAACCTTTATTAATAAAGTGATATTATTATAATAAATGTTATTGATTATATTATTAGTTTTTTCTTAATAATCCAAATCCAAAAAAACTAACATCCTAAGTTGTTTGATGAGTCTTGAACAATATGTAGAGACACAAAGGGATCAATGTTCGAGATCAACTTAAAGGGTCTATAGTATAGGGATAAGATTAGGTACCTTATCCTGGTAACATTATAGATACGACTCACTTTGTATTTGTTACAAACGCAATGATCCAACGTGTTCGTGTAAGTGACATACGAGTGAGGGTATCCTATACAATGAGTTTGCATAAGATCGGACCAAGAAATAGTAACCACTAAATGTAACTCTGTTAACTAGTTCGGTTTCTATTTCATTAAGATGACCTAGGTAACTTAGTCTTAATCCTGAATGTATTATGAACTCTTTTTCGTGAAAGATTGTCCTTTGATTTGTATGGTAAGTAGATGATTGATCTCTTAAATGGCGTCTCTATGACTTGAACAAAGGGTCCTACCCTCTCTATGGCACGAGAAGGGTTTCAGTTTATTGGTTGGACTATGTTGTTCATTAGAGAAGCATTGGTATTTAATGACTAAAGGTAACGCAAGGGTAAAACAGTAATTTAACCCAACTGGTATTACGAACACTCGTGAAGGACTAACTTACTGTTATTAGTTTATATCCGTGGACACAGAAATATATCTATAATGAGAAGAGTTCAGCCAATTAATCTCATATCATTGTAGCTTCTGATCTGTAGGTCCATTAGGTCACCTTCCTAGCTCTTAAAGGGTAATGAAATTTATTATATTGGTTGTAATTTAAAATGTTCAAATTTACCTTAGGAATGTATAATTTATGATGATACATTATAATATAAAGTTTATATTTTAATCAAACTTTATTTAATTTTGGATATGATTCAAAATTAATTTATGAGAGATAAAATATTTGAATGATCTGTGCAACTATTAATTTAATGTGAATTGGATTCATATTAAAATTATTGGTTCTGAGAAAAATTTATATTTGAATATGATTCAAATTTAATCTAAGGTAAATATAAGATAGAAAAATTTTCAAAAATAGCAAATTTTACAAAATATTTACAACATATAGCGAATTTTATCACTGATAGTCATTGATATGCTATAATGATAGAAGACCATCAATGATAGAATTCAAAATTTTGCTATAGCTTGTAAATATTTTAATTTATTTTTCTATTTTTAAAAATGCTCCTATAAGATATTTAATTTAGCTATTAATTCATTTGAGAAATAATTAATAGTTTAGTTTAATTTTATTTAATTAAATTAATATAAAACTATAAGATATTGGAGAGATATTCATTAAATGTGATTTTAATGAAATATTAATTAAATATGATTTAACTAATTATTAATTTATTAATTGATTTGAATTTTATATTAATTTAATATTTTTCAAATTAATTGAATCTCATGATTCTTCTCCCTCAAGGAAAGGGAGTTATAAATATATAGAAGAAAATAATTTTCTTTAAATCATAATCAAGAAAAAGTCAATGTTTTTGCTCTCTGCAAAATATTTTCTCTCTAAAACTTTTTCCATCCCAATTGGTTCCCACAAACCAATCTCATCCTAGGGATATTAAGGTTTCCAACGGGTGGTGTCCCTAAATTTAGAGATTTAGTATATTCAAAAATGCCAAACTACGTAAGTTTTTCTTTCTCTAATCTATACTTTATTAAAGCATGCTTAATAAGAAAATTAGGTTCTTAATTATTTTTACTAATGTACTGGTATTTTGGGATTCTTAAATTAAATTAAGAAATGGTTCTGTAAAATCTTCCGCTGCCAAGGACTTTTATATCTTCAGCCACAAATGGGTTAGTACTGACCTCCTTATAGGAGGAAGGTTCAACCAAAGATATAATAGTGGAAAAAAAACAATTGTTATCTTTAAGATGGAGAGGAGTTTCTCTTATCCAGGTGGATCATCGAACAGGTGCAGATTTAGGTTCCTCACAAGGGGCAAATAGAAAATTCGAAAGCTCAAAGATAGGATTAGATTGAGTAGAGGACAAGGGGTAGTGTCGGAAAGTGAGTCAGAAGAAGGGAACAGATCAGTAGAAGGATCAGTGAAGAATGAGTGAGGACTAGATAGAGATGCATGGAATGAGGAAAGACTAGAAAATATATGATGTTCCCAAAAGGTTACATGGCGAGATGTACATAATCGTTGAGAGATGGGATCTCAACAACAAAATCATTTATGTTCAGTACCTTAACCCAAGAAACAACATAGACGAGCGCGAGGTTCAAGTTTGGTATGTTCATAAGGATGTAATAACATAAAACATGCATAACCAAAAACTTTGAGATTAGAGTAAGAGGAGGGAGTACCGTATAGTCACTCAAAACAGAAACATTGTGAATGACTTGAGAAGGAAGGTGGTTGATGACATAAACATAGGTGAGGACAGCCACTCCCCAAAAATTTTCGGGACAGGAAGCAGAAAGAAGTTAAGCACAAAAAGAGTCTAGAATGTGATGATGTTTGCGTTCTGCTCTTCCATTTTGCTGAGAGGTGTGAGGACACGAGTGTTGAATTAGAGTGCCTTGTTGGGCAATAAAGGAAACAAGGCGAGAGCCCTTATATTCCATCACATTCTTGGTGTAAAGAATTTTAATTATGATAGAAAATTGTGTGTGAACCATATTTGCAAAATCAACATAGATTTGGTATAAAGAAGAACGATGTTTAAGAAAGTAAATCCAAGTAAAAAGAGAATAATCATCAATAAATTAAAAAAATGTCGACAACCATTAACAATAATACATGGAGCAAAGACCCTAAATGTCAGAATGAATAAGTCCAAATGGTGTATCACATAACAAAGTAGAATTAGAAAATGATAAAGCAAGTTGTTTCGCAAGTTTGCAATTTAAACAGTCAAAATGACTAAATTTTGAGACATTATTCAAAGTGTCAATAGAAACTAAATTACAAAGTTTATCATATGACGCATGACCTAGGCGAAGATGTCACTGATATATAGTGTTATTATTGACCAGTGCAGGGATGGGTGGAAACACAAGAGAGTCTCGTACCAATCATTTGCCCCATTTAAGGATCATGTACCTGACACCCATGAGAAGAAAAGAAAATAGTTAGTTTGAGATCACATAATTGGCCAACAGAGGCTAGGTTGAATGTGAGATTTAGACATGATAGGTGTTTGACAGATTTATGGTGAGTGTATTAACAGTGCGAATGTGAGATATAAACATGTGATTGCCATCAGTAGAGTGAATTGGGGGAAGGGATTGAACAGGAATAGAGGAGGATAAGCAATGAAATGTCAGAAGTCATATGATTACTACAAGCCGAATCAAGGAGTCAAGAAGTACCTGGGGTGACAACAAGAGTAGTAGAGTTGGAAGAGATCACATGTTTTAGTAAGTCATGAACATCATTTAACTGAAAGTTCTGAGGTGCGATGATATTAGATGAGGTGGCACAGCAACAAGAGATTAAGAACAAGTTTTAGGAGAAGACTTGAGTTTATGTGAGTGACCAGGAGGGCAGGGTGAGCGAGTTAGACAGTTTTCTTTCAAGATGTGACCTCGCTTGTAACAATACCTGCACTCAATAGTAGAATGGTTCGCAAACTTATGAACATTAAGTTTACAATTTTTACAGTAAGTGGACTCATTAGCAGATCATGGATGAGTGGTTACAAGAGTGACATTAGAGTGTAGAGAGGAGACAATGCCAAGTCATTTTTCTTCAAATAATATTTCCTGAACGGTGGCGTTGAGAGATGGCAGAAGGTTATGATGTAATAGTGCAGCACGAACTGATTCATATCTAGGTGAGATTCATAAGGACTTTGATGAGGCGAGTATGGTCAGGAGTAACTTTTTCCTGGTTTAACTGAGTCCAAATTGGTTGAAGAGTGGCAAGATACTCATTCACAGATTGTTCTCCCTCCTAGTTTAGACTAACAAGATGATAATGTAATTGATAATAGTGAGCAAGCCCAATAGACTAAAACCGTGTGGACAAAAAATTCCAAAGTTCTTTTGCAGTATCAAATGCATCAAATTGAGTATGAATCACTAGACTGGAAGTGTACCCAATCAAGTGATGATTTGATAACTTTTACTATCCAAGTCCTCAAGTCTTTCAATGTACCTGTCGTCTTCTGCAGTGGTCTCTTAAACAGTGACATCAGAAAGGTATGTACTATCATTCTAAGTGGTGTCCTTAATGTTTTTCACTGAAGGAGTGGGTTTGACCGATTTGGTGACATTTCCAAAAAGGATACGTCATAACTTTCAACCAATTTAAAAACACCTCATTTGGTGGGCCCAAGTAATGTAATTTGTCCCATCAAGAATTAGGACGAGCTACATCATTTTTCTCCATCTGAAAATGTTAGTGAGAAACACAGCCAACAAATAACTTCTCAATCAAAAGAATGGCATAAATAGAGACCACAATATAGTGCCAAATAAATTTCTAACAACAAAAATAGAGAAATCAAATACAAGAATAATATTGGGGTGAATTTGAAAGGAACTTGGCTTCTCATAAAGGTCAACATCATAGTGGAACCAGGCTTAAGGTCTGGTTGTTGCCAGATCTAAACTAAATGGAATTGAGCTTTGTGGATCTGAACGGTCGAAACGAGAGGAGAGTCGTGGATCTAAACGATCGAATGGAGAGAAGCTTCGTGGATTTAAACCAAGCCTAAACGTCGTGGATCTAAACAACACGAACGGATCTGAACATTACAAATGGTGAGGAGCGGCCGAGATTAACAGACACATTGGCGAAGAACAAAAGAGCGGATATGTAAAGAACAGAGATGCGAACGCGTGAAGAACAGAGACAAATCTGGACAGAAACTCAGGTGACGTCGATGAGCTTTGCGACAGGAGGAGCGGCGGTGGCTGGTATCTAGGTTAAACTTAACTTTAATACCATGTAAGTTTCTTATTGAGTAATTGTTTATTTCATTAATAATTTATACAAGTATTTATACACAAAATAATGCAACATAAGGAAAGAATAAATACAAAAATATATACTCCAAAAATATAGCCAAATTATCCTAATTACAGTAATAAAAACATGGGGCACTTGCAAAAATAGCAAAAAAAATTATGATAATAGGGTCTATGTCACTACATTTTCAAAATGGCAAAAGTAACAAATTTAAAAGTCGATAACGCTCTGATAGCCCTCTGATAACCCTTTGATAGTCCTCTAATATCCATTCAATAGCCGTATAATATCACTAATTACTTGTCATATTTGTCATATTTGCAATATGCAAAAAAAAGATGTGTCATGCACTGTTTTTTCTAAACGTTTTTGTCATCTAATGCAATTTTCCTAAAAACAAATATTCACTTAGAACCAAAACTTTAACTTCAAAATTCTTGAAAGAAAGTTGGAAATATGTAAAAAGGTTTTAGAAATCCAATATTTAAACTTATAAACTTATTTGGAAGTTGGAGGTGATAAATGCTCCTCGTGCTCAACCTCTGTCTTGAAATAAACCAAGATGTCATCAATAAAAACTATCACAAAAGTGTCTAAGAAATCCTTAAACACCTTGTTCATCAACTCCATAAATGTAGTAGGAGCATTTGTCAAGCCAAAGGACATCACAATAAACTCATAATGTCCATATCGGGAACGAAAATCAATCTTAGGAATATCACTGTCCCTAATCCTCAACGGGTGATATCTTGAACATAAATCGATCTTAGAGAACACACTTGCTCCCTGCAGCTGATCAAACAAGTCATCAATTCTGGGCAATGGATATATGTTCTTAACAGTCACCTTATTGAGCACTCTATAGTCAATGCAAAGATGCATCGACCCATCTTTCTTCTTCACAAACAACACCGATGCTCTCCAAGGGACCAAACTACCACTTTTAATGTTAATGTTAGAGAAAAATAAAAAAAAAATAAAGGAAAGTGTGATGCATAAAAAAAAAGAAATAAAGGAAAGTGGAGCATCACGCATAAGAAAAATGGAGAACGATTTTATTTTCAAAATTGCGTAAAACTTCCCTTGTTGACAAAACTTCCAAATATTCCTCTTCTTTCTTGGCAAATCAACCAACAACGTCCTCCTTCCATCTTCTGTGTAAGGAATATTTTGTATATTTTAGACATTAGAATGTTCTAATACCAAATTCAAAATACTTCCCTAACTTAAGTGTCTTTGCACAAATTAGGGTTTTGTCACAACCAAATGAGTAGAAATTTCATATTTTGGTAGTGTCATGTCGTATCAGTAAAAACTGTGTAATTCGTTATTTGAAAAATTATTAGGGTATATTAAGAATATTATATTATATTATGTACTTGAAATGGAATTTTTATTTAATTTGCAATGAACATGCATGTGGTTTTCTCTATATTTTACAGATATGTTGTGCTATATTTCTAATATGCAATGTTAATGTTAACATTCCAGGGATTATATTCATGTTTTACTGATTTTGAAGTTCATGTGTTTATATAGTGATACTGATACTATATGTTTATATGCTAATAATATGTTTATATGCAGATGCAAGCTTGGTTTGTGGAAGAAAAAGAGTGTTTGGCTCAAGTTTCCTAGGCCAAGAAAGTCAAACAAAGATGATGACATTGTAGTCGATAATGTAGAGGTGAAGTATATAGGTTGTTATGTGCATCGTTGGCACTTGATAGACTTATATAATGTGTATTATATGAAATTGTTTGATTTATTAATGGTATATATCATACCGGATGAATACATGAGCAAGTATTACTCTTCACATTCTGAAGAGAGATATGATAACTGCCCCATGGACTAAGCTCCTCTAGCATCGGTGTTTCTAGGAGATGAAGACTATGACCAAACAAGACCACATGGTACACAAATAGTGTTCTACAAAGAAAAGGCAGAGGTAAAATTAGACTTTGTGATTGAAACACCGAAGCAAAAAAATGTCATCATAATGTACTGCAATGTTGGTCATACCTGATAAAAAATAATATATATATATATATCATTGTATAGTATTATTTTAAATATACACTACTACAAAATTTGCTTTATTTGACACTAGTAACTTTTACATACTTGACGTTTTTATAGTATTGACAATTTTAAAGAAAAAATGTCAACTATAGTTTTAAAAAGTGAAGTTTTCATGAAATTTTTTGGACTATTTTACGTTAGATTTTACTTGACGTTTTTTTTGAGTCAAGTATAGTGAACAATTACCTGACACAAAAAAAAATCAGGTATAGTTTTAAAAAAGCAAATTTTTCACAAAATTTTTTGAACTATTCTACGTTAGTTTTTACTTGACAGATTTTTAGCGTCAAATATAGTGGAAATATTACTTGATGTTTTTTTTATTTTGCATCAAGTATAGTTAACACTTACTTGACATGGGAAAAAAGTCAAGTATATTTAACATTTTTATGTTATGTATAAAATGTATAAAAATTTCCTCTTTTCAATAAATAAATTTATTTTATAAATTTATGATTTCCCTCCTTTCATCTCCCCCTTTCTCTCCACGAAAACTCTCAATATCCCATTCATGCGTTAGACTTCCTCTCCCATCTTAATGTGTGGTTGCTCGTCTCCTCCATCTCCCATCTGCATCGAACAACCAACACCCAAGCTTCTGATTATGATGCACAACCTCAGTGTCTCCGTCATTCTCCCAACTAGTCTGATTCAACCACTGAAGTCTTCCTCATTCTCTCACGTTGCCCATTGATTTGACGCCGATGACTCCATTTTTCCCTCTACTACTTGATTTTGTTGATTCGAAAATTAATAGTTTGGGCTTGCACATTCATTCATCTTTCTGTAGGTATCCCTAAATGCCTTTACTCTTCCTTCCTAATTCTATATTTTTTAAAGTACTTTTTTGGGAGTATGTGTATCTTTTAAGAAGTTGTCTCATTTTATTTTATTTTTCTATTTCTCATTCAAAAAACATACCATACACTTGCTAATTTTAATTGAATTGCTCAACTATGTTTCGTATGTATGTTATCTCTGAACCTCTATTGTCTAGTTCTTATATTTTTTTCCTTGAATGTTTAAGGAATTCAACTATTGCATTGTTCTCATTTTTGCCTCTAAGATGTTTTTTTTTTTTACTTAGTAAATCCTGAAATTGTGTATCAAGGCCTTGATGTTTTCGTATTAGTTTATGGTTCAATTGGTAGGCAAGTATCTAGTGTTGGTTGGCAGGCAAGTATCTGGTGTTGGTATATTAACACTACATTTCCTTCCAATTTTTCTGATCATATTGTTTAGTCTTAGCATGACATATTACTTGCTCTCTATAAGCTCAAAGATGCATATATACTTACCAGGAATTTAGATTTTATCAATTATGTTAGAAGCGAAGTAGACCGAACGTTTTGGCCACCACGGAGAAGCCACGTTTCGGTCAGCCGCACAGAAACCACGTTTCGTTGGTAGTATTTAAGCAATAAGGTTCAAAAGTTCTAATCCTTGAGTTGCGCTTGCAAGAAGTCTATCATTTTGTACTTATATTTATTTCTGTTTTATTTAATGTCATTATTTTTTTCTAATGATGTGTTTAAAACTAATTTCTCAAATGCTTCATAAATTTTCAAAATAAATAAAATAGAGTCACTAATTTTAATTTAATATTTAATAATTATAAAATATAATAATTATATATATAGCACATTACAAATTTACTTATAAATGATATGTCATATATGAGTAACAATAATAAACTAAACCCAAATATATGTTTTATGGTTGGGTTTGTTGTTTCATAAAGGGTTGTTTATAAATACACTGAAGAAACATACAACTCGAATAATTAACAAATTAGATATGAGAGGTGTTTTAACCAGATGACAAACCACAAAACACCATCCATTTTTGTGAGAAACGGTGAGAGGGGGATATTTTTGTATTCTTTTTAATATGCTTTATTGTTTTTATCATCGTTAATTTTATTTTTTTTAAGTTAACAATGGCATCAACCGAGGGATAAAAATGGAACATTTTCTAAAGGCTAAGGACTTTGATTACACGATTTTCAAATTTAGAAACCAAATTTTTACCCAAACCCAAAAAACCATAAAAGACCATCTCAATAAATTGCCACAATTAACAATTAGCGCACACCACCTCATTAAGTAAACTCTAATTTAGCCTTAATTCTCTCCTAATATATTTACGGTTGAAAATTATTATAAATATATAATTATGTAGATATCCATAACTATGTTACCAATCTTCTTATAACTCTCCCTTTATTCCATGTTGTAACTTTCATCCCATTGAATTTTATTGTGTAACTCATACCATGGCATGTCCTATAAGTAGAGCTATATGGTGTCTTTGTAAGAGTTCAATTGTTCTCTACTTCCTCCATTCCCTATTTCTTCTCTTTGGTTGTTTCATTATCCTTATTTAGCTTCTTTGTTCTTATTTTATAACATGTTATCAGCATGAGTCTCTACATTTATCATTTGCAAAAGGTAGGCTATAAAGTATTAGTTTGTTTCTTGTTTTGTATTTGTGAACATTGCATCAACTATTTCATATAAACATTATGCATAGTTTAAATGTTTGAGAATGTAATCTTTTGTACCTATTGCATGTTGTAATTTTACATATTATGTTTACAAAATTATTGTTTGTTAAAAATATTGTTAGTTTATAATAAGATTGTGATTTGATTCATCTTAATTAATTTATGACTTATGTGATTGTTTATATTTGGTTCTTATTTCAATTATTTTAAGATCTATGTATAGTTTATGGGTTCTTAATAGTTTAAGTCTATAATTTAATTGTATACTCTCTATTAATATAAGTTTTGTAATTATTTTTTTGATCTAAATATTTATTATGAATTTACCTAAGCATGTTGTTTTAATATATTATGTATAAGTATGTTATAAAATTAACATTTTTTGTCTTAATTGTTGTCACAATTTTCCATAATCTGATATTTATCTAAGTTGTTTTATAATTCATGTTTAACATGTTTATTAAATTTCTAATATAAGTAAATTTATTTGTTATAATTTTACTATGTCAAGTCTTACCAAATTAGAATTTCTAGCTCTTGATATCAATGGTGATAATTATTTATCATGGATGC
>JBBPDI010096947.1:0-11195 GCA_037974545.1 Cucumis variabilis | reverse complement strand
GTAAAGATAATAAAGGGAGCAGACCGACGAGAGGCAAGAAGGAGACGTGACTGCCATAGGGATTGTTGTTCAAAATGCTTCCGCTTATGCTTGTCATTTTCTTTGGGTTATTAGACCGTTTAGAATTTTGTTTTTTTTTGTAATTTGAACTTTTATTTTGAGTTATGAACTTTTGTTTTGTAAAATTGTACTTCGAATATTTTTTTTATTAAAATAGGGTCCGAATAAAGTTTTTCTTTGATGTTATTTGTTTCGTTGGATACAATAAAGACTAATGTTTAAGAGGAGTGTATTTTTATTAAGGTAATGACCTCAGCTTAGTTTTAAAAAGTTGGGCTGTTACAAAAGTTGTATTGTGCTAAAGAAATCTTCATTTCATTCAATTAGAGAAAATAAGTTAATATGTTGTGATTTTTCTCTTCATTTCCTTTGGTCCATGGTAATTTTCTGCTAGAAAGGTTTGTCTCCTCTTAAGCTACCTTGAAAAATCGAAGATTGTGAATAATGTTGATGAAATACTATGAATAATGTCAACTGGATATCTTACTCTGTGAATTGATTAAGTTTCTTCTTTGATAGGTTTTATAAGATTTTGTTTAACACGTGTGTGTTTGCATACATATTAAATTTCTTTGGAATATTAAGAAAGTTTACAGGCTATTTACAACGAATTATTTTTAAGGTTCATTTGTTTAGAGGAAGATGACATGGATACATCGTGGAAGCAAAATCTGATGAAGCAATATTATGATAAGCTTTTCAAAGAGTATATCCTATGTATAATCTGCTGCCATATTTTTTTGGGCTTAGCCACTACGTGTTTGTTATATTTTATTATATTAAACTTTAAGTCTGGTTTTTAGCTTGATTTCTATTTGTTGATGTGGTTGAACTTTTGAAAGTTTGATTTTTGTCATTAAACCTTTTTTCCATTTTCTTAATTTCGGTTCGCTAATATTTAAAACATCAACATTAGTCTTCAAGTTTTTCGTTAAGAGATCATATTTAGTCTCTTATGGATTTTGGTTTACTTATTCCATGAAATTTCTTTTTTTTTCCCAGGTGGATGGTACAAGCTATAACTAATCCCTCATGCTATAGTCCCTATTTTGAAGATCAAACATATTCAACACAATATTTCCTGTCATATTTCCATCCATAATCTTGTGGGTCAAATCAAGTCCAAAATTTTATTGTGACTTAATGAAATAGATGAGCGCTTCCATGATATGGTTTTGCTTGTATGTTCTATTAGTTTAGTATTGTCAAACTTGTGTTGTTGGTACATTCATCACTAAATATTTTATTTACCTTTGTATTATTAAGTTTATTAAATTATCAAATACTTTATTTTGTAATTTTAATAGATTATGAATGAAAGTTATTAGTATTTATTGTTCTATGAAGTATTTATGTGTAGATTTAACTAAAGTTGAGTGCTTAAACTAAAATTTATTAAAAGCTAATTAATTCAAAAATTATTTTTGAGAAAAAAGTTATCTCTTTAGTAGCCATAAGTTAAAGCCATAGAAAGATTTATATAGCACAAAACGAAATGCAATTAAAAGGTTATTATAGTTATTATAATAATTGGAAAGGATCAAATAGCATTATTATAGCTTAATATTAAAGCTGTAAATACTATATTATAGCTTAATATTGTTGCTATAAATACAATATTATAGCATTGAAAAAATGCTATTATATGTTATAGATAGAACATTGTTTAAGCTATATAAATTTATTGTAGCTCTAATGAAAAACACTATAAAATATTTTTATACGAACGTATATAAACTATATCTTCATACTCTATAATAGCACTTATTATAGCTTCATAGAAATGCTATAAAAAGTCCCAGATTTTTAATAACATGGGCTGTCACGACTTTCAAAAAAAGCTATAAAATTCTATTATAGCCTTTTTTGCTAGCTATCGTATATGTTATTTCTTGTAATGTTTTTAGTACTTTCCATTGTGCGTTTATGAGTTTTTTCCGTTTTCGAAATTATTCTATAGGGTGTCAATATTTTGCAGCTTTATTTTATTTTTGAAAAGACCCTTTAAAATAATTAATTAATTTAAAATAAAATAAAACAAATAATTAAATTAATAGTTAATTAAAGCATATTTAATTAATATTTCATTTAAATCATATTTAAATGAATGTCTCTCACGTTTTAATTAAATTAAATTAAACTATTAATTAATTCTCCAAATAATTAATTTCTAAATTAAATATCTTATATTTAATTTAATCCAAATTTGAATCATATTCAAATATAAATTTCTCTCATAACCTATATTTTTAATGTTCCATGTACACATTAAATTTTATTTCTTATCACAAAACTTATGGTATATATTTTATATGATACACGTACAAACAAACATCCTTGCGCAAGTAATCTGTGAAATTTGAATGATTAACAATACTATCTACTGTATTGAAACTTCGAAAGTCTTATCCAAGCCCTGAAATTTCGTGTATCTTCAAAAAGAAGATTTTGGAATACCATTTTTTCTTATTTACAATTGACATAAACCAAAGTCATCTATTAAAATAAGGATAATGTGTCGAAATTGGCCAGGATAGCTTAGTTGGTAGAGCAGAGGATTGAAAATCCTCGTGTCACTAGTTCAAATCTGGTTCTTAGCACATCATGGATTTGTATGAGTATCTATTCTACAGATTCATTAATAATATAGATCATGAAAAATACTGATGTTTTAATATGAATCTAATTCACATTAAATTAATATTTGAACTCATTCAAATATTTTATCTCTTATAAATTTATTTTGAATCATATCAATTAAAATATAGACTTTATATTATAATGTATCACCATACATTATATTAATTCCCTAAGTAAATTTGAGCATTTTAAATTACAACCAATATAAATAAATTTTATTACTCTTTACGAGCCATGAAGAGGAGCTAATGGACCTAAAAATCAGAAGCTAGAATGATATGAGATTAATTGGCTAAACTTATTAACCATATTAATCAATATTTGTTAACTGTGCGTACACTCTACTAAAGACTCACAACTAAACTGTTCTCACTGTAGATATATTTAGGTGTCCACAGATATAAACCAATAGTAGTAAGTTATTCGCAAGTGTTCATAACACCAGTTGGGTCAAATTACAGTTTTACCCCTAGGTTACTTCTAGTCCTTAAATACCGGTGCTCGTCTAGTGAACAATTTGTTTATGGTCTAACCACTAAACAAAAACCCCTCTCTTGCCGTAGAGAGAAAAGAGAGTAGAACCCTTTGCTCAAGTCCTGGAGATACCATTTATGGGAACACTCTTTACTTACCCTAAAGTCGGAAGGAGTGAATTCCATCTTGTGTGATTATGTTTCCAATTCTCCACTCGATCTTGTCCCCAAAATGATAAGCATATTGAGTCGTCAATCTGGCCACTCTCACTTGCACAAATCAAAGGACAATCCCTCACGAATAGAAGTTCATAATACACTTAAAATTAAGACTAAGTTACATAAGTTATCCTAATGAAATAGAAATCTATCTAGTTAATGGAGTTACATCTAGTGGTTACTATTTTGTGGTTCGATCTTATGCAAACTCATTGCATAGGATACCCTCACTCGTATGTCACCTACACGAACATGTTGGATCATTGCATTTGTATCAAATACAAAGTGATCCGTATTCATAGTGTTACCATGATAAGGTACCCAACCTTATCCCTATACGATAGATCCTTTAAGCTGATCTCGGACATTGATCCGACTGTGTCTTTACATACTGTTCAAGACTCATCAAATAACTTAGGATGTTAGTTTATTGGATTTAGGTTATTAAGACAAAACTAATAATATAATCAATAACACTTATTAAAATTATAATAATAACACTTTATTAATAACAATCAATGGATTATATATACAATCTACGAGTTTTAGGACATAAAACCCAACATGTACTTTATAGAAAAAAGGTCTAATGTGACTTCAGTTTCCTTAAAAGTGACAAACCCACATTTTTGACGAACTAGTTATTTTTCTATAGAGACCCTTTATAGAATCCTTAATTTTAGGATTACAATCTTGATCCTTGCTCTCTTACACCCAAACAAAAATAGTAGATTTTGTTTCCGAAGTAGAGTTTCTTTTGGAAAGACCAAGACCTTTGTTATCATTCTTTATTCTCTTCCTACTTAGTATATCATTAAGACTGTTTGTTCTAGAAAACAAAAGTCTAACTGATTTAGATAAGGTGTTATAGTGGTTTTGAACATTGCTCAACTCTTCTTTTAATACTAAAATCATTTCCATCCGTCGATGATTTTCCTCAGTATGAGTTAATAAACAATCATGCTGACGTCGAAGTACTTCCTGATCTTGTTCCCATACAAATAAAACTTCTTCAACTTCTAATTAATTCACTTTAACCTATTTCTTTTCAGATAGAACATGCAATCCTTCCTTAGTAACTTCTGTAATATAGCTGATTAGAGCTCTTCCAAAGTTTTCACAGTCACTATCTAAGGATTATTCTTCATCATATAGGGTTACAAGTCCTTTTTTCTTACGTTTAAAATAAGTAGCGAATTTAGTTTGACAGTGCCCAAAACCTTTACATTCATAACATTTGTTATTTATTTCAAGTTTAATAGATTGGGCATTACCTCAATCACTGGCTCTTCATTTTGATGTTGAAAAAGAACTAGAGGACCCTGAACCAGAGATGCTGAAATTATTAAATTCTTTGTTTGTCTAAGTTACAAATTATCCTCTAGACATTTTATAAAACTTGCTTTTAAATTTTGAGAATCATTTTGATAGTAACGCAACAATCTTTGGTAAATTCGCAAATGAGGCTATTTTTGGTTTGATTTTGCAATATCATCACTTACCCCTTGAAATGCAATACTACTTTTCTTCTTTAATAAATTATCATTGAGTGATAGTTCAAACGTTCTTCACGATCTAAATAACTCATCAAGTTTCATGGTGGTGATATCGTTTGCTTCCTCTATGGCAATGGCTTTCATGTTGAACCGAGAAGGAAGAGATCTCAAAACTTTTCTTACCAATTTTGTATAGGAAAGTGAAGCGTGGTTTTCAATGACTGGAACTTAGTGTTTGTAAATGGTGTATGGAATTATATTCAATCTAAGCGATATATCACTAAGCATGTTCACTGAATGCAAGTTGCTCATTATGTCTCTCTACATCGTGTGATAACTAAGTCTTTATTGAGTATACGTTTTATATTACTTGCCTAAGTGCAAGTGAAACAGTAGGTTTACTTGGATGATCCAAGGTCGCACACAGAAAATTGATTCAAGATATTAGCTCTAGGATTTACTTATCATCTAAGCGGTATGAAAGAATTAAAGAATACCAAACGGTATAAAGAATGAAAGAACAAACTACAACTAATTGTCTATGCCTAGAGATTTTGTAAAGGGAGAATATGGATGTCGAGATGGAAATGTGAACTAACTTGTATGAGAGAAAGAGCGAAGGAATGTCTATGCATTGTAACACAATTAAGCAATATGACAACCTTGATGCGATAGAACTTGCTCAACCAACTCATAATTAAGGCGTGGTCCTCTCGGAGTCATAAAATGCCACACATTGTACCTCTTAGGATCCACATGATTAAGTGTGATTAAGAGTGATATACCTAGACGAGTTCACTTATAAAACTATAGAACTTTGCAATTAAGAACAACAACCTCTCGGTGCCTAATGTCCACAGTCGTTCACCTTTCTGGATACAAGTGATGGAAGTTATCTCGCAAAGGGAAAGAACTCTCCCTTATGCATGTTAGTCATGTCCTTGCTACTTACTCTCTAGAGTAGTTGGTGACTTAAGCTGGCCAAGCGATGAAAATAGCTAAACTAACGCGATAAGAATTATGAGTTAAACTTCTTATCAAGAACTTATCACAAACCTAATTACTAATAACACATTGACAAGTGGGAAATCAAGAAATGATAAATTGAAAAGGTATAATCCTGCAATATATTAAAGAATATAGGATTCCAGCCATTGTACAGTATGAACAGTCTATATTACAAAGAAATACAAAAATGAAAGACAAAGAAGATGAAGAATATTACAAGTTAGGAGATAAATGGAATATAGGTTCCTTTCTACTCAGAAGCTAAGCTCTCACTTCCACAACTAATTGGAGAAGAAGAAAAGACTATTTATAGTCGGCAAAAAGACTATTCCTTTCTTCCATTCTCTCTAGACTTTGGCCCATTCGGGCCCCCATTTTTTTGGTAGAGATGAAGTTCATTTATAGGCATCTTTTCAGTAAGAAATTTCTATTATTCTGATCATGTCAGTCTTGATAGAACCCTTGTCACATTGCATCAACTTCAATTATCATCCTTGTCATCTGGTGAGTCTTTCTCACGTGATGATGTGGTTCCACCTAGAGGTATTAGTTGCCAAACGAGTTTCCATCGCATAGCCTTTATGCGAGATGTCCCTTGCGATTCACTAGTTTCTTTCTTTCTAATCATCTTGTGTTAAGACATGAAAATCACGTAAAATAGGCATAATGCTTATGTAAGATATATTTCTAAAGACTTATGAATTTACAATATAAGTTATGCATTTTGATCCTCTTCTTATGTGTTTTGGCCTCGATATTCTAAATAAGAGGTCACAATAATGGGTGTTTATATACGTTATCATAAAGCTTTTTGCCAAGTGCAAAAGATTCATTAGCCAGATCCAGTACACGAACATTAAATTTTTGCAATCGTTTCATCTTCATCCATCTAGAGAGCTTCAAATTTAGAGGATAACATCTGAAGCCTTGATATTTTAACTTTGGAAGTCCCCTCATCAGAAACCTCCAAAATATTCCATGCTTCTTTGGCGGATATATAAGTATTGATGAGTTTAAATACATTATAGGCAACACCATTAAATAGAGCATTTAATGCTTGAGAGTTTTCAAGAGATGCTTCATCCTCTTCTTTGGACCGGGAGATCTCTTGTTTCAAGGTGACTTTTCCAAAAACATATTTAGTAGATGGATGCTCCTATCCTATGATTACATCTTTCTAACACTTGCTGTCAATAGATTTTAAAAACACTATCATTCTCGCTTTCCAGTATGCGTAGTTTGCCCCATCTAGAATTTGAGGTCTTGTTGTTGATGTTCCCTCACGAACATAATCCCATTGAATGATGATAACCTTCCCAGGTACCAATTGATAAAACGATATATAGGTTAACAATTGTACTTTGAGAAAAACCTCCAATTAATAACAAAAGATACAGTAAATGGTGCAGTAAGAAAAGATAGTAGGAACACAAGACGTTGTTATCCCAGTTCGATGAAACAACATCTACTTCTGAGAGCTTTTTGACCTGTGATCCGAGATTTTATTACTTTGAGGTTTGAATCATAATTACATCTTTATGATTATAAGTATAGAAATCATAATATCTATATTTTATTATGTACTTCAAGTGATACTACTTTATTGCTAGTAAATTTACCACTATCAAAATAACTTAGGTAAAAATCTCTCCCTTAATCACGTTTCTCATTAATTAGTTGACTAGAGTATTATTGGTAAAGAACTCCCCCCTTCATCAAGTTTATCTCATCAATCATATGATTAAGGCTCAATTTTTCTTCATTTTAATGAAGCTTGATGTTCTTAATAAAGTCGAGTTGGTCGTTCTTCAACAATAAAAAAATTATAATTTGAAGCAATCTGATTGACTTCCTTGTTGATCCTTGTTTTTATTGCTTTACAGAATTTCACATCAAACCTTTTTTATTATGCGCACAACCAAAAAGCCAACCAAAGGAATTATATAAGAACCCAATATACTTGCATATTCCACGAAAGAAGGAAAGATAAAATCTCAATCCCCCAAATCTTTCTTAAAAGTAATATCTTGAGACAAACTTTTAATTAAAAGAATATCTTTCATATTAAATATATTCTTTTAATAAAATATGGACTTCAAACTCGGAGGTCTTCTTGAAGGAAAAATCTCTAAAAAAGAATTTATAGATTTTCGAAGACGGGCCCACAGATATTCTAACAGACTTGAATAAGTAGGGTGTTGGGAACATAGTTACAAAAAATAGAATTCATTTAAGTTCTAACTTTAGGTTTTAAACAAGAGGTCCTACCCTCTCAGTAGTCGAAGAGGATTAGAACTTAGTTTATGTCACACTCTGCTTCGCACGTGTCTTGATTCGTCTTGCGAGACGTAAAATGACTTTGAGTATCTTTGATTCGTTAAACACCAAAGACACTCAACTTGAGGTCCTTTAAGCTTTGCTTAATCACCTAGCTTCTTTTCCTTAATGTAAACCACAATTATACTTGGCGATAAAAAAACTTAACACAAGAGAAATAACTAAAGCTTGAACTTTTATTGATTAAGCCATGAGTTCTACAACCAAATTACAATACTTAACCAAAATACAAAATACTACAATTAAACATTTAACTAAAATGCCTGACAGCTCTTCTCACCCAACAACTTCTCAATATTTACGTACTTGGCCTTAACTTCCTGAATCTAGAAATGAAAGCTAAAATACATTAGTGAGAAGACTTAGTGAGGTTTTATGAAAACCTTTCTGCGAAATAGCTTTCGCAACATCATTTTAATAAAATTACCAAATCACATAAATAAATCATGTAATTTCATGATTTCAAAAAAAATTTATAATACACATTGGTCTCACACAATCCTTTCGTCAAGAACATGAATCATTTCCAACGCCAAGACTCGTCATCTTGTGTTTAGACTATTGTGATGTCCTTTTCATCAACAACATTCAAGAATATCCTGATTCATTCCTTGTTGCTCGGACTGCTAAACACAATGCAGTCGTTTTCTACATTGGCTAACTTCACTCCATACAATCCCTTTCTACATGGATGCCTTTACTCCATATATGCACATAATAGTCAACTCATTGATATGAAGAAACTAATGGTATGAACACCATTTTGTAATTATTTGATTGACATAACATACATTGAAACTTAGTATATGCTTTTCATATAAACCTCTTTAGAAATATTTATATTGAATTCAATATTAAAATTAGTAGAGACTTTCTAAGAAAGCCTTTAACATAAAATTACTTTGAAGAAAACATTCACAACACTTGGTCACTTAACCCTTGGCTGCTTGTCTTCTTCTTCTTCTTCTCCTGGAGTTACTTCAGCTGCCAAAAACTTGGTTGTGGACAGTGTGTCATGGACTTAGTGGTTTTGCATTAGTATGGCATGAAGCAGGTTCATTGCTCGTAAGATGCTCACCATATCTTTTTGTATTGTGCGATTAATTCTATGAGATAGGTCATGGGTCATGATTATAGCATGTGAAATGCTCACCATGTACCTCTTTATTGCGTAGTAGGCTAAGTCCTCGTTGAGTACAAGTTTTCCTATTGCTCGTCCAAGTACAAGCAAACAGTAGGTTTACCTGGCGATCCAAGGTCGAACACAGGGAATTATTTTCAGACATTAGTTCTAGGATCTACTTATCATTTAGGCATTATGACAATTAAGTTAAAAGAATATAAAAAGAAATAAAACTACTCACTTACACCTAGGACTCATGCACTTGAGAATAAATTATGGCAAGGTGGAAGATTTCGTGAACTAAATTATATGTTAGAGAAAGGTGAAGGAATGTCTATGCATTACTAGGTGATTAAGCAATGCGAGATCCTTGATGCGATATAATTTGCATAATTAGCCCATGATTAAGACGACCTTCTATCGAAGTGTTTAGATGTCACACTTGGTCATCTTTCAAGATGCAAATGACTATATTTGATTATGTGAGATGTATCTAGAAGATTTCAATTATAATACTTATAGAACTTCTCGTTTAAGGACAACAACCACTCAACGCCTAATATTTGCACTTGTTCACCTTTTGGAATACAAATATTGGAAGTTATCTCGCTAAGGTGGAGTTTGTTGCCAAACTTCTCCTTGCGTGCATTAACCTTATTCTTGCTACTTGTCCTCTCAGGTAGTTGGCGATTGACACTGGTATGACGATAAATATAGCTTAACTAATGCGATAAGACTTATAAGCTAAACTCTATATCAAGAACTTATCACAATCTTAACTCCTAATAACACATTAACGAATGAGAAGTCAAGAAATGATTGATTGGAAAGGGTATAAATATGTAATATATGTATAAAGAATGTACACCTTTGGCCACAGTACAATATGAACAATATATATTACAAAGAAGTACAAAAATTGATAGAAAGAAGAATGGAAAAATATTAAAAGTTAGGGGAAAATGAGAGATGAACTATTCTCCTCTCAAACTCTCAACTTTCGCGTTACAATCTGGTTGGAGAAGATGAAGGAGCTAGTGTTGTACACACGGTGGTTAGGCAAATCCTTACCACCAACTCTCCAGGTTTTTACCCACGCAGGTCTCCTTTTACCCATATAGTCATCTTTCCCTCATTCAGGCATCTCCTTTCCTTGATGAAGGAGAAGGCTTTATATAGGCAATGTTTGGAAGAAAAACTTCTATTCCTCTAAGATTGTTAGCGTTGACTTTGGTTCTGTAAGGTCACATCACTCAACTATAATTTTTGTCCTCTAGTGAGCTTTTCTTGTGTGATGACGTGGTTTCACGCCTGGAGACATTAATCATGAAATGAGTTCCTATCACATAGTTCTTGCAAAATGTTTCCTACGGTTCACTAGTTTGTGCTTTGTTCATTTGATGGAAACGGTAAACATGCACAACAGAATTAGGATCAAAATTTTACTTTAATTGTAACTAAACAAGTTTAGTGATTAACATGCACAAAAAAACCTAAAATAACAAAGATAAGGTTAAAAGAAAAAACTCACATTTGATGCTTTTCTTTTCTTGTAATGTCCTCACGTGCTTTTCACAATTTTCTCACGAAATTGAAGCTGGGACTACCACTAGCATTGACCTGCTATTCTTTAAACTTAGAATCAAGTTGTAGGACTAAAAAATGGTGGAGAAAATTAGAGAGAGATCATATATTTGGAAGAACCTAACCTTTTGGTTTTCCTTTTTCCTTTTGTTTTTTATTTATTTTGATGATTAGAGAAACAAAAATGAAAAGAGTTCTTGGTTTTTATCTTTGTAATTCTCAATTACAAAATTAATTTTTAATTTCAAATCCAAG
>JBBPDI010096942.1:0-11196 GCA_037974545.1 Cucumis variabilis | reverse complement strand
AATATAAACCGCGTTTTGTGATAGTTGAAATTGAAATTTTAGCTTCATTTCCTTAATTTTCCTTATCAAACTTTTGTATTACGTCTTTTTTTTCTTTTACTATTATTATTATTTTTTTAAGAGATCCAACCTCTAATCTAAAATTGATACAACAAGCTATCACAGTTAAACTTTATGCTATTTTTTTTTTTTTTTTTTTGTACAACGGGAAAAAACAAAGAACAAAGAGAAAAACTCAAGGACAGATAGAATAAGGAAAAAGAAAAAATGTAAAGTTCGGGTGGTTTTCTAATTAAATAGCTAAATAATGAAGGCTTCAAGCATGGGTAGCTACCTCATGTACGATAGAATTACAACCTACAATTGGTCCAAATATAAAACCATGAAAATAAAGATCATGAAAAGCATCGAGACAAAAGTCTAAACCTCATTCGCATAATGGCAATTCCCTAATCAAAGGATTTGAAATTATTTTCAATCAAATTAAACTTGAAGTTGGACAATATTGGTCTCAAGAAAACATACTCATCAGGCCAAACCAATAGGAATTCAAGACTAAAATCATGAGGGTTAACCAACATTTAATAAATATTAGAGCTTTTTTTTAATAACAGAAGTTTGTTTGGACCTACCAATACAAAAGAACCGACGAAAAACTTCCTTAGCACCAAAGAAATCTATGAATGCAAGGTTTGAAGCATTGTCAAACCTAAGTTGTTTAATGAATATTCCAAACTAAATCTCAAACTATGACAATAAAACAAGGAACAACAATAACCAACATCTCACTATTTATTTCATCATAAATATCGAGGTAAAGCGAGAAAAATCATTCATGATAGTTAAAAAGTAGTAATAACAAATATGAGATGGATATTGAAAAGGTACTCCTCGAGTATCACAATTTATAACTACTTCAAATATTGTAAGATGCAACATGGTTGTTAGAAACAAAAAGACAACATTTTGCATTTAGTTAAAAGGCAAAGAACACAAGGGAAGAGGATGAGTCAAATGTTTAACATTAATGTCAATAACATCTTCAATCTCTATAAGATGTTTAAAAGATTGGTGACCTAGATGACAGTATCAAATATCAATAGTTATGTCAGGGTAGACAACATCTAAAAGAGAAGGACTACTAAACTATGTAGGATGGGTAAGACCCAAAACATACGATTCATGTGATAAACTAGCCTTGATAGTATCATAGTGTAAAATAAGGCTTGTCCTAAAGAACATAAAATCATCCTGGAAAGTAAAAACCAATAGCAAAAGACAATATTTTAGTTAAAACATTGATGGATATGACTAAAGACAAAAGTGGGTATATACAAAATATTGGTGAATTAAGATAATAGGCACAGTAAGATGAACATCCCAACAAATTCAACACTCACATGAGATGTGTTAGACAACAAAACTAAAACTTTAGAAACAACCCTCAATTGAAACAAAAAAACTTTCGAGACGACACGTACGAAAAGAAGCACCATATAGTATCCAACTATCATAAACAAATTCAAAACAGAAAACGGGGAGTAGATATCTACAACGTGAGAAAATGACACCACATGGCAGTAGTAGTTACTTTTCCCAAATGAGTTGGAAGAGGGCAAAAAGTTTTCCACGTTGCTGGTTACTAATCAAAAATAGAGAATCAATAATGGTGCTTACTACTTGGTGAATGACCATCCAATTTATAACAACTATCTACAGTGTGTCATAAGATATCATAGTAGGTAATGTTTGACATAAATATTTGATAGTACGAGGTTTCATTTCAAAACTAGTTAGTAATGAGATAAGTAGTTCATCTATTTTATAAGGAGTGCAAGAGTCTCTTTAGTTTTTTCAATATGGGATTCACAACATCTCAATAATAAGTACTAGTGTTGTGACGGTTGGAACGTTAAAAATTAGTTAGAGAATAAGGGGTTACTACAAGAAATCGAAGGTTTTTTGACATCGAGACGGACGTCGGCCCAACATACTAGTACCGACACAAACTAAGTGGCATCAGTATAGTGGAGCAAGCCTAATGTCTTAATTCAAAACGTCGAGACAGCTCCGTCATTTGATTTTTTTATATTTATAACCAAGCTTTCCTTGACGCCATGCAAAAGGACGTCGAAAAAACATAAAATAATAATTTTATTGTTAAACGTTCCCCAACACCATGCAAAAAAATGTCGGAGAACAACGGAATACATTATTTAATTGTTGAACTTCTTTGATGCAATGGAGAAACACGTCGGGGAAGGTTGAAATAAATATACAATTGTTGAAGTGTACCTGACGTCATGGAAGAATATGTCGAAGAAAATTTAAATAATTATTTAAATGTTGTACTTCCCCGACGTTACTAACCAAAGGTCGGCCTTGGGTCATGTAAATATCGATGTTTGACTTTATGGCATCGAGGAACTTCTTACTCACCGATGTTTTCAAACGGCATCGAAAATTCTCAACAGTATTTGTGTTGTGTACATATAACACAGAACACACAAAGAAAGCAAAGAGAGAAAAAGGGAGAGAGGCGAGAGTTCGTCTGTCGTCTATCGTCTACCGTTTCGTCTGCTGTTTGTCTCATTGTTGTCTGAGTTCTCTGCCGCCCACCACCTAATGTCCTCCCTCGTTGCCCACTGCCATCGTCGTTCGTCTCAAGGTTAGTTCTTCTTCTTCTTCTTCTTCTTTTTTTAAATTAGAAAAATGAATGTATATATTATATAATGTATGTTTTTAGGATTTAGATTAATATGTTATGTATTAGAAAAATGTATGTGTAATGTGTGTATTAGTATTATTTATTGATATAATGTATGTATTCGAATTTATTTTTAGATTTTACTATTGAATTTGAATTGTTTTTATGATTTAAATTTTAGTATTGAATTTGAATGTGTTGAGATTTATAGGGGTTATATTAAATTGGGAGGAGGAGGTTATATTGAATTCGAGATTGTTATTTAATTTGAATTTGAGATTGAATTTGATATATAATTTTAATTTCAGTTTCAATTCGAATTTGAATATTTGAAAATGTTAGATAGCTTGTAGTTAAAAATGTTGACGTGGTTGATTTATTTTATAGCTCTCCTGCAGTTATGGTAGCTTAGTTTTTTATGTCAAAATTAGTTTCTAATGTATTAGCAATGTTGGGAATTCTTAGGTAGTTTTTAATTAAGTATATGTGGGAAGTGTGAGGTATGTTGAAAGTGTTAGGTAGATTTATACTTAGTTTAGATTTAAACTTAACTTTAGTGCAAGTTGAGAGATTGGCGTATTCATGGAGTAAGTTGGAGTATTTGAGATGAGAGATATAAAACTAATTCAATCTATTTATGTTTTAAGACTTTTAATGAGATGAATAAGAGTTTGATGAAATTTAGGAATAGATTTTCGATTGAGTACAAAGAAGGAGTTTTCCAATTTTTAGAGGTTGTAAAGTATCACGTCAATAATTACGAACAAATAAGATGTCTATGCAAGAGATGTATAAATTCAAATTGGGACTCATTAGAGGATGTGGAGTGATATCTATTAATCACTGGAATAGCCTTCTCTTATATATATTGGGAGTATCATTAAGAGCTCGTGAACTTGCACAGAGGTATGCAAAGATTTGATGAAGGAACAAGTAGTAGTAATCCTTTTGATGAAAGAACTAGCAGCAACCCATTTTCTGAAGAAAATAAAATGTTGGGTATACTAATCTATAAGTTGATATTGAACACGTAGAAGAGATAGAGGAAGGTTTGGAGAATGAAATATTGTTTAACAGTGTGGTAGATTTAGAAGAAGATAGAACAAACATGGTATTTCAGGATGCAAAATAAACGTGTATGGGACGTGCCAAAAGTGAAATGTATCGAGAATGACCAACTTAATGTGTTGAAAATCCTTGTCAAACATTGTGTGGACGGTATTGAAGATGGCACTTTATGTATGATTGAAGTTGATCCTACAGTGGTGGAAAGACTGGATGTGCATTATGTCGCAGACGACTTTTCCTACATGATGATGATGAGCAATCATTATCACATTAAATCGGGTCGAGAGATGATGAATAACAATGTCTTCTTCACGTATACACATTAGTCATTCTTTTATACATTTAGTTTGCGATACTCACATTTGTTTAACGTTTGTTGGTTTTTATGTTTATAGAAATTATGTCATCATTTTCGAGCGGCATTCATGAGGCAAATCTTTTTCTGAACTTGGACGCACTAGATAACGTGGAAGGATCGTCATCGGTAGGCAACACTTCAGGTTAGTCTCGTTACCCTAAAAACTTGTAGTTATGGTTACTATAACTAATAGTGTGTTTTTTAATAGATCCCTCTCAACCCTCTCCTACTCTAAGGAGATGACAGCACTCGTAAAACATAGAGTTGGAAAGGTACGTACAGCAAAATGGGAGGACCTATTACAATCCCCTTAGGAGGGGATAGGCCTGTCTCGCTACATGCCCCTTGTTTCAGCTGCATGATTGGTGTGTTAATGCGAGACACATTTTCGATCCAAGCCCTGAAGTGGGTTGATATACCTCGAAAGTACATCAAGGTTGTCAAGGACAACCTAGCGGTAAGTTTGTAGTTTTTAAACATATATATATATATATATATATATATATATGTATGTATGTATGTATGTATGTATGTATGTATGTATGTATGTATGTATGTATGTATGTATGTATATCGAGTTTATTTATTTGAATTTGTAGTCGAAACATAGGGCTCGTAAAAACCAATGGTAATTTGGACGGGAAGAAACTTTTATTTCAAGACTTGGTTAAACAATGACATTTTAGTAATATTTTTCCAAAATAGCATAGAATGTGCGTTGTTATAGGAGCGTCATGAAAACTTAACTTATTAAGGGAAGAAGGTTGTCAAGAAATTAATTTTGGTGGCAAGAAGAAAAGGGGTATATCATGACAAAGAAATTTTGTTGTTATTAAGTAAGTAGGAGGTGGCGAGCATGCAAGGCACCCTAGGACATGCGTATGATAGGCTAGGAGAAGGTGTCAAAGCCATGACATGCAAGCATGAGGTGGGTGTTAAGTATTACAATCACAACCTTTCGAACTTGGGACGAGCGATTGTGCGACACTTGTTTGATCCAACCAACAAATCAGCCGGTCAAAATCCAAAATTCATGGACGAACTCAATGTATGATTCAATCTCCCATCACGTTTTTGGAAAAATATTTTAGAAAACGTGAGAGAGAAATAAATTCATTCAAATCATTGTTAAAACAAGCATTGAAGACTGTCAATTGCAATAAGAATGCTTAGATTGCAAAGAGTGTGACAAGGCTTGAACGGGAAT
This sequence comes from Cucumis variabilis, assembly GCA_037974545.1. Classification (NCBI taxonomy): domain Eukaryota; kingdom Viridiplantae; phylum Streptophyta; class Magnoliopsida; order Cucurbitales; family Cucurbitaceae; genus Cucumis; species Cucumis variabilis. The sequence goes on along the minus strand of JBBPDI010096942.1, from coordinate 5,856 downwards.
TCAACTACTGTGTCTTTTCTATAGTACATTTTGAACATTTTCAGCTCTAGTAGACTTGCATATGAAAATGCGGAAACGTCACACCCAAGCTTTATGACTTAAAAATGAAAGCAACTAACTAAACTATGTACAAGACATAAAGATAAGATAAATTGGAGGTATTCGGAGTATACAGCCATAGGCAAACACGTCCTAGAAAAGTATGTCCATTACATTAGGTGTCAACTCCAAAACATGCAGCCTCTTCTATAAATAGGACAACTTTGAAGAAGAAGTTCATCCAATCTACTCATACCATTTTCTTGATTCCACTTGCTAAACCTCATAAATTAAGTTTATTTTGTAGTATTGGGCTGTCGAACCAATTAGAGCAAAGAAGAATCAAGTTTGAGTTGAGAAAAGGGAGAAATGTCAGTTTTTTGGAGCAATCTAAACAAGGTGAACTTATAGAGGTCTATAGATCACATCATTTGAAATTTGGAGCTGGAATTTTGAGGTAAAATATTTAAGACATTTCTAAGGGCGATTTGGAAAAATGAAGTGATTTTAAAATAAAGTTGGAGAAATGGAGTGATTTTAAATAATTTATGCCAACAAGTGGTACCAGAGCATGAATTTCATGTTGAATTGTTGAAATATGTTTGTTTTATTAGTTTCTTGATTCAAGATTTGATTAATCATATTGTGGTTTCAAAGTTTAATGTTTCTTGATTCAAGATTTGATTAATCATATTGTTATTTCAAAGTTTAATGTTTCTTGATTCAATATTTGATTAATCATATCGTGGTCTTAAGTTTAATTATTGTTAATTCAAGATTTGGTTAATCATATTATGGTTTTAAGTCTAATGGTTTTAGGTTCAAGATTTGATAAATCATATTGCGGTTTGAAGTTTAATTGATCTAGATTCAAGATTTGATTATTATGTTGTGATTTCAAGTTTAATTGATCATGTTGTAGATTCAAGATTTGATTATGCTTGTTGTGAATTCAAGTTTAATTTGATCATGTAGATCATCCTATGGATTAAATTTGAATGATAATTTTGGGATATTCACATGTTTATGTTACATTAATTGTATTTTAATGTACCTAATTATTGGATGAATTTTGATAAAGATTATTTGGTGTTCTTCCTCCATTATTTTTTATAATAATAAAATTATTATTATTGTGTCGTATATTTTAGATTGAACTGGTCGAAATAACATGTTGTCAAAGTAGCCTCTATTATTTAGATGAGTTTAATTCTAAAATATAGGATGTGCATATTCATTGATTTATGCAAATAATTATCGGCGAAAAGAGAGATAATTATTTGGTCAAATTATGAGTATGCGTGTGGTAATGAGTAGGTGACAGTTATAAGGATTGATCATGTGAAAAATAGTCGGTTCAAAGAAAGGCTAATTTGTTTACAAAGTTTACTGTCAGTACTTTGATTACTACGTTGAGATTACTGTTTACAATTGATGTGTCTACCCAAAGGTTGGACATCAATGTTGTGCTAGGTATCTTGTAAAAGGGGCCCACCATATACGTGAAATTATTTTGTCATATTTTATTTTATGACACCCATTAATTGTGAGTATATCATTTATTTGCTTGTTCTTTGTTTAGTTGGTCTTGCTCAAATATCTGGAAATCTAAATTCAATCCCTAAGTTAAATGGATTGAATTTCAAAATTTGGAAGGAAAGCCTAGAGATATTATTGGGCGTATGGATCTGGACCTGACATTAAGGATCGATAGACCTGCTTCTACTGAGGAACAACCAATACGACTAATATTGAGAAGTGTGAATGGTAAAATTGCATGTGTCTAATGATTATTAGGCACTCCATTTCAGAGTATTTTTGGGGTTCTATCATTGAAAGTGAAAATGCCAAAAGTTTCTTACATAAATTAAAAAATATTTTGCTAAAAATAAAAAAGGGGAAGCAAGTAGTCTTTTGACTACTTTGACTTCCATGAGGTATAAGAAAAATGGAAACATAAGGGAGTACATTATGAAAATGTCTAATCTTGTTGGTAAATTAAAGGCACTTGATATCAAGATAAATGTAAATTTACCCGTTCATCTGGTACTTATCTCGCTTCCTTCACAATTCACTCAGTTTAAGATAAGTTATAATACTCAAAAGGATAAATGGAGTATTAACGAGCTTATCTCACAATGTGTGCAAGAAGAAGATAGGATTAAGAGAGAAAGGACAGAAAATGCTCATTTGGCAACTAAAGTTAATTTAGCTTCTGTACCTACAGATACTTGATGGGTAGATTCTAGTGCAACTACTCACATAAGCATATCCATGCAGGGTTGCCTGTAGAGCCGACCATCAAATGATGCTAAAAGATTCATCTATGTGGGCGATACCAAAGCAGTTGCAGTTGAAGCTATTGACAATTTTAGATTACTTTTTAAAACTGGTTGTTTTTTGGATTTGAGCGAGACTTTTATTGTACCGTCATTTAGACAGAACTTAGTTTCTATTTTCAGTTTGACAAATTTGGTTTTTCTTATTCATTTGGAAATAATAAACTTAGTCTTTTTTAAAACTCCAAGCTTATTGGTACTTGCTCTTTAATTGATAAACTATACATGCTTGATTATTTTGCTTCATCTAACAAGGTCCTATTGTCTAAATCATGTGGTACAAAGCGTAAATTAAATAAGTATTCTCCTATGTTGTGACACAAGCGTTTAGATCACATTTCTAAACAGAGAATTTAGAGACTTGTGTTCTTAACTCCCTTAATTTAAGCAAATTTGAAGTTTGTGTGAAATGTACTAAGGGAAAATAGACAAACATAGAAAATTAGGTGCAAACAGATGTTCAGACGTCTTAGAACTAATACATACAAACATTTGTGACCCATTCCTTACAATTTCTTAGAATGGAGAACAATACTTTATTACATTCATAGACGACTATTGAATAAATGGGTACCTATATTTAATTCATGAGAAGTCTCAATCTTTGGACGTTTTCAATTCTTTTAAAGCTGAAGTTAAACGTCAACTTGAAAAGAAAGTTAAGGTTTTCAAGTTTAATAGTGGTGGTGACTACTACAGTTGATATGATAGATTAGGTGAATAACGTCCAAGATCTTTTGCCAAATACCTAGAGGAATGTGCAATCGTCTCACAATACACAATTTCAGGAAAACCCAACATGGACGGTGTGGTAAAAAGGTGAAATAGAACACTTAAGGATATGGTAAGAAGTATGATTAGTCATTCTTCTTTACCGGAATCCCTCTGGGATAAGACACTAAAGACTGCAATATATATCCTTAATAAGGTACCACTAAAGCAATAGCTAAAACCCCTCGTGAGTTGTGGACAAGAAAGAAGTCTGGTATTAGGCATCTTCATGCTTGGGATTGTTTAGCAGAGAATATGCCTTACAAACTTAACGAAAGCAAATTGGACTTAAGAACTATTGGTTGCTATTTTGTTGGTATTCTGAGCATTCTCAGTGTTTCAAGTTTTATGATGCCACTTTGAGATCCTTTTTTTAGACTGGAAATGTCAAGTTCCTTGAGGATGTTGAGTTTGAGGGAGAAGATAAAATAAAGAAAGTTGTCTTTGAAGAGGAATTAGTTTCTCTTCCAGATATGGCCATATAGATTATGTTCAAGCTTCAATTTCTGACTTCATTATGGGACCAATTATAGAACAAGACAACAATGAAGCCCCTATTGAATTTGAAGTTCAAACTTAACAACCTCAAGAAGTGCCACTAAGGAGGTCCACTAGAGAAAAGAGAAGTGCAATTTTAGGTGATTATATTGTGTTTATTCAAGAACATTACGATGATATGGGCATAATGGAAGATGATCCAATTTACTTCCAACAAGCTCTACAAAGTTCTAACTCTCAATAATGGATAAATGTTATTGAAGGAAATAAAATCCATGAAAGACAACGACATTTGGAAACTTGTTGAATTACCATCAGGAGTGAAACCCATAGGTTGCCAATGGATATTTAAAACTAAAAGGGATTTACAAGGAAAAATCAAAAGATATAAAAGCTCATCTTGTCGCAAAGGGTTTTACTCAAAAGAAAGGCATTGATTACAAAGAGAGTTTCTCTTCGGTTTCATAAAAATACTCTTTAAGAGTAATTATGGCATTGGTAGCTCACTTTGATTTAGAGCTACAGAAGATGGATGTGAAAACTGCATTTTTCAATGTAAACATTGTTGAGATAGTTTATATGGTACAACTAGAAAACTTTGTATCTAATAATTCAAAGTCTATGGTGTGCAAATTGAAGAAATCCATTTATGATCTCAAACAAATCTCTTGTCAATGGTATCACAAATTTCATGAAGTAATTACCTCTTTTGGTTTTGAGGTGAATAGAGTGAAAGATTGTGTATATCACAAGTTTAGTGGGAGTAAATCTATTTTTCTAGTGTTATATGTCGGTGACATACTCACAACAAGTAATGATGTAGGTTTTTGCATGACACTAAGAGATTCTCAAAAGGAATTTTGAGATGAATGATCTTGGCGATGCTTCTTTTGTATTAGGAATTGAAATACTGCGAGATCGTCTCAAGATATTTTGAGATTATCACAAAAAAACTACATTGAAATTTTTTCAATAGATTTGGCATGAATGATTGTGCACGAGGTGATACCCCTGTTGCTAAAGGTGATCAATTTTATTTGGATCAGTATCCCAAGACCGTACTCGAGATTAAGGAGATATAGAAGGTTTTCTATGCATTGTCTGTTGGAAGCCTAATGTACGCTCAAATTTGTACGCATTCAGATATTGTGTTCATAGTTAGAGTGTTAGCAGATATTTAAGCAACTCGGGGATGTATCATTAGAGAGTAGCCAAACAGGTTATAGGTATTTACAAAGAACAAAAGTATATGCTCACTTATTGGAGATCAGAAAATTTGGAGATCATTTAGTATTATGTTTTCCATTATGTTGGATGGCATACACTTGGTGATCCGCTGTAGGCTATAACTTCATGTTGGTTGAATGAGTTATATATTGGAAAAGTATTAAACAAACACTTATGGCTTCTTCTACCATAGATGTGAAGTTTATAGCATGTTATGAGGCATATAGTCATGGAATATGGTTGTGAAATTTTATCACTAGATTGCAAATAATAGTTGGCAAAGACCGATAAAATTATACTGTGGCAACAGTTCAGTAGTAATAAATTCCAATAACAACAGAAGCAATACAAAGTCAAAGCATGTAAGCATAAAGCTTCTAATTGTGAATGAAAGAGTTCAGAATGGTCAAATTTTGATAGAACAAATAAAGAACAAACTCGATGGTGATAGATCCATTGACTACACTAAAGTATTTCATGAGCATGTTGCTCATATTGGTGTTAGTCAATTTTCTAATTCCATGGTTTAATGGGAGTTTGTTATTAAGGATGTTCTTTGACCTTAATTTGTTTGTTTTCTATATAGAATAAAGTTGATGGTTTATGTTTTATTATTTGAACTTATTTATCATGCATGCAGTTTTGCAAATGCGATTTAGCATAAAGTTTTTTAAGAATGATCTCACTAAAGAATTTGGATCAGTTGGAAACAGAGATGATCTAGATCACTTTGCATGTAGTTTCCATATGTCATTGAATGTATTGAAATGTGTGATCAAGAAAGGTTTAGTTACAAGAATAGTGACAAAAGCCACCTTAGTTCCATTATGATGCAAGAGATGGACCAGATTGAGCTAACGAGGAATTCTATTATTAAAATAACTTGTTTATACACGCTTAAGGTCTATGTGATTTAATTATATCAAGAATACAAACATAGCCCAAGTGGAATATTGTTAGACGTATTTAAATAATACATATA
>JBBPDI010096916.1:0-11196 GCA_037974545.1 Cucumis variabilis | reverse complement strand
AAAATGTATTTCTGTCCTTAAATTAAATGGGAAGAAGTTAGAAAGGATTAGCAAATATACTTAAAAGTTTATTATGTGTATATATATGTAATATTTGCATACCATATATATCTTAAAACAATTTGTATTTTAATTATTGAATATTATGTTCTCTATTTACGAGAGAGTATATATACTTAAACTTCAGATCTCATTTAATTAGAAAGATAAGTTTATATTGTGAGGAAAGAAAAGTGGAATTATTAAAACAACTTTCAAAGTGATTGGAATGAAACCTCGTAAAATAAACCATGCCAATGCCAATAATTGAAGGTTAGAGTTAATTATAGATTATTGTAAGCAAGATTTTAGAATCCCAATGTGTTAGAAACAATTCATTTGAAAAACTAAAATTATCCTTTTAAGTAACCCAAAGAGGCTGCTGGTCCAATCAGCCATTGATTTAGATAAAAAAAATACAGAAAAAAACATGGCATAGCTTTTTTTTTAGTGTAAATATGACGGCTATAAGAGAGTTATTAGATGATTATTAGAAAACTATTAAAAGGCTAGTCAATTTTAAATAAATTTATAATTTTATAATTTAAAAAATGTAGTGACATAAATTCTATTATCATAATTTCTTTTTTTAATTTTTGGATTTAATCAAAATTATTTAAACAATTTGAAAAGAAATTAAATTTAGACAAAATGAAAAAATTCATTAAATTGTTTAATTACAAGCATAATAAAACTTTAGAATATGAGTGATAGATATTCATAAACTTTGATAGAACTTTATTAGATTAACCTATCAATATCACTGATAGATCTTAATAAAAATTTATTAATACTTATCGTTGATAGATTTTTTTTTTATAAATATTATAGTTAATTTTACTATATTTAGATTTACATATTTATTTATATTAATTCTAAACATTCAGATCAATTCTTTGTAAAAAAAAAAAAGAAGAAGAAGAAGACACTGTAGAAATCAAAACATGGTAATAAACAACTCTATCTATGACACACCTTCATGTGCACCTAATTATTATAATATTCTAAAAATATTAGTTTTAAAAAAAATTAATTTAACAAACTAACAAAAAGAATGGATAGTACATAACTTAAGTAACATAATATATGAAATAGAATATTGAACTCAAAATAAAAAAATAAAAAAAAAACTATTAAATTTTGTGATATCTAAAATTGGAGCTTATAAATTTTTAGAGAAGTAAAAAGTTAATAAAATCTAATGAATAGTGAACTTGGTAGACATAATACCGTAGGAAATTAATAAGATATAAAATTGATATATTTCTAGTAATAAGATCCATATACGTATTAGGCTAAACAAAAAGTAGGGTTGACACTTCTCTACCTTCCATAGTCGTGCTTCATAAGATTGTCCAATCCTACTTTTAGTTGTACAGTGTGTAGTCCAAGTAAATTTAAAACTCTAATATAAAATAAAGAAATGAATGTTAGATTTGGACCAAATATCAGAAGAGCATAGCTTTTCATTTGAAAAGGACAAAAACATTAGGAAAATTGTGGCCAGTAGCTAATGAAAAGAAAAAGAGTTCAAAATTTTCAGTATTTGGAATGATAAAGAATATTTTTTGGGGGGATGGGTGTCAAATTTTTCCAAGTCGATAATGCCCTTCACATATCTATCTATACATTTACTGTCAACACCTTGGCATTTTAGGGGAGACGGATTTTGTAACCACCATTTTCTTGATTTTTGTTTTCTTTTGGAGAAAAAAACTCCCACTTGGACAATAATAATTTTGGATAGCAAATAATTGAAAAAACTAAAATAGGAGGAAAAAGAAAAAGAAGCAAAACTATTATTATATTATGACTATCTGACTTATTCTTATATTATAATTTCAAAACATTTTGTATTTAACTTTTTATAAAATGACATAATCAATATGATTATTATTATTATTATTGTTATTGTAGATAGAAAGAAGAATGATATTGACATAAAGTGTGGTGATTTGTAGGCAATCCTTTGTCTCTCTCAATCAACATACCAACGACAACTTGTTGGAAAATTAAGGTTTTGGAGGCCAGTCGACAAAACTTCTCTTATTATCCTTTTCTTTTTGAGAAGATTCTTTGTTTTTTCTTCCCCCATTATTTCTTTCTTTCAATTCTTTATTACTCAATTTATGTCTTTTGATTTCATATCCTAATTCCCTTCTCTCTCTTTCTTTTTCTAATTTTGTTTGTTTGTTTGTGAACTCTACAATTTAAATTTCCCTCTTACAACGAATATACTATATGAAAATTTCCCTCTTCCAAATAATATACTAAGATGCGTTTCATTGATTTTTGAACGAAAAGAAACTTAACAATAATGATTTATTAACACTTATTTCCATTTTAAAACACATCTTCATTATATTGTATTTCATTTTAAATAAGTCATTTACTAGTTTTTAGGTTTCCCTTGTGGAATCCTTATTGGTAATTGATAATTAAATAATTTGTTATTTTTACTTTTTTTTTTTGTCTTAATGTTACATATAACTCAATCAAATAAACAAAATCTAAGGCTATTTAGCTGGAAAAAAATAAGATGTATATAATAGAAGCTCACAATTTGTTATACATTCGTTTGAAAGCATATACATAATAATACAAAGATGTGAGGCTAAGTAGGGAGAATCATAGTAGTAAGATGTGAAAAATAAACTCTGTTAGTTTAACCGGTAGCTATACGTCATGCTAATAACTTTGAGTTTAGCTAATCAGCACAATAAAGTTAAACTGTGCAGTAAATAGATAACACGACACTTTATTAACCCAGTTCGGCAAATGCTGCCTACGTCTGGAGAGCTTTCTTGCTCAGGTTGAGAATATTATTAGATTCACTATTCATGTAACACTCATTACAAGTAACATAACATCATTTGCTAAAAGCAAACTGCAATAACAACTTTCAGGCTCCCCCTGAATCAAATGTGAATCTTCTCAAATAACATTCAGGCTCCCCCTGAATTATTGAACTTATGTTTCATCTTGTCCATAGTTCTTAATATTCTCTTGCTTCAGCCTGCACATATTGAAAACACAGCAACATCAATGGCTTTCGTGCAGTCCCATTACGAACCTGTAAGGAAGATGAACCTTCCAACAGTTTCAGACGTCTCTAATCAACTCGCGCGCTTCTTCACTTCAAGAAAAAAGAAAAACGTACCTAATCAACATTTTTTAGCCATATAAGTATTGATTATATGAATCCCCTTTTTCAGGAAGGATCACAACCACCAATATTTTAGAAGATATGATTAACTACTTTTAATCATTTAATTGAAAAAATAAATAATCTAACAAGATGTTTCAACTAACCCTCTACTGTAACTAATCAATGAGATAAAGAGAGGATGTTACAAGCCATATTTTACAAAGTCAAATAATAAAATAAGTGTTGCTTAAGCATACGTTTTAAACAGACTTGAACATATATAGTTGACATACATTGAATTATGTTTTAAGTAATTAAACTGGTGAATAGACTGATATTTTATTTATATTCATATTTATTTACTAGAAAAATTATACAATACTATAAATATACACAAAAGTAATTACAAGGAAACAATTATAAACTCTAATAAATGTTCACGAAACATATGGAAACTCTCTCCTCTATTCAAACTCAAGGTAGTAGAGTAGATATCAACTTGAGTGTGTGAAGCAATTGAGTGAAGCGTACGTCTATGTGGCAGTGCTCTGGTGTGAAGATATCAGCAGATTGTTGCTGCAGTGAAAAGGTGTCATCATACGAGGAACATGTTGTCCAAAAGACGATGTCAAACAAAAATGAAAATCATTTTCAATGTGTTTGGTACGTTCATGGAATACACCATTGTGTGCAATCTGGATGATAGTGCTTTGCAATTTTTTTATTTTCTCTTTCAGAATTTCTTCCTTCTTCTTCATCTCTCATCTTTTTTTCTTCTTGGTACAAGATTTAAACGATATTGGTACATGATCTAAATGATCATATACCAATATCTAAATGATCAGTTGTCTATCCTAGATAAATAGAGATAGACCACTATCACTAATAGATTGCTTAGCTTTGGTACAAGATCTTTTAGACTAGGTACGTACAATATAGTATAGGCTAGGTATGAGGGTACGTATACAGAGGGAAAGATCTATTAAGGGACCAGTAGGGGGCACGTGCTCCCCTTCACATTCACATTCTCGATTTTTTTATTTTAATATTATTTTGAAGTGATAAATTATAATATATACTAAAAAATGCTTACTTTTATCATATTATGTCTTTGGTATAGTGGTTGTGTCCTCCCTACATATGATTTCTGGATACGCCACTGCGTATACAAGATAGTTTGGACTTTGCACAAGGGTATAAGTTTGTTTAGATTTGGTAGATCGTTTAGACTTAGTAGATCATTGTGTACAAAATTATTTTTTTATGCGTGTGTGACCGATTAATTGAAGAGGTATTTTTATTATTTTATATTGTGAGCTTTTTTCTTTTTCAAAATTATTCTATACGATATAAATATTTTCAATCGTTTGAAAAAACCCTTTATTATTATCTATTGTTTTTCTTTTCCTTTTCTAATAATTAAATCCAATTTCTTCTCCTTCTTCTTTTAACCTCCTCATTTCCAATCAAATCAACCTTTTCTTTTCCTGAAAATAATTATCTTTTCCTTAAATTAAAATTTATCTTTACCTTTATAAAATTAATTATATAATATATAATTAATAATACTTCTACTAAAATTTCGTCATATCCCCACTTTAATTTAATATATTATTAAATATACTCCAAAAATATATTTAATTAATTTCTCATTTAACAGAACCAAAATAATCTCACATTTAAATAATTCAATATATAACATCTAGTAAATTTAATATAATTAAATAAAAATTAGAAGCATTTTTAAAAATAGCAAAATAAATTAAAATATTTACAAGCTATAGCAAAATTTTGGATCCTATCAATGATAGTCTTCTATCACTAGAGCATATCAATAACTATCACTGATAGAGTTTGCTATAGGTTGTAAATTTTTTTTGTAAAATTTTCTATTTTTGAAAATTCTTCTAAAAATTAAGATAATTAAATCCAAAATTGTTTTAATTTTTGGGACGTCATAAGGCATCTAAATTAAGCATAGAACAAAAAGAGCACGTGCACATGATTTTTTCTTAAAATCACACTCCACAACTACATGATCCCAAGTCTAGCTTCACTGTGAACTATTCATTTCCATCTATTATCTTGTATTCAGTGTTGCTAATGGGATTAACCTAATAGATAAAGCAAGTAAGAGAAAAATAATAAGTATAAATAAATAGATTTGAGATAGACTGCTATCTGTGTCTATATATTCAAGATAGACATAGGTAGAATTCTATCTCTATTTATCTCGGATAAACACAAATATACTACTATTTATTTCTATCGTAGATAGAGATAGATATAATTCTTTTTATGTTCATCTCAAATAGACACAAATATCAATCTATTTGCGTCTATTAGAGATACATAGTTAATGCTCCTTAAGCACAATTGGAGTCCAATGCAATTGAGAACAAAGTTGTAACTTTCATCTTATTGGCATATTTGTAATTATCTCCTTCTTCTTTTAGGTCTCAAAATCGTAAAAAGAAAAGTGGAAAAAGAGTTAGGTAGTCGAATAACACACCTAGAGAGAGAATGTGAGATTTTAATGCAAATCTAGTGCGAGAAACATTAGGTTTTTCATTCGGTGAGTGTACCTGACATGGGTAGACTCTCGTTGGAGTGAGTGTTAGCCGTAGACAACGTGGGTTGACTCCGATGGTTTTTTTTCAACCGTGGACAATGTGGGTATTTTAGATTTGACGTGAGTTTGGTTTTAATGAAAAAGATGAAGAAGAAGAATAACTCCGTAATTTATAAAAATACAACGTGGACTTTAATGTTTTCTCTTTTGTTATAGATAATGTAAATAGTTTAATTGTTATATATTTGTAAATTAATTCTATGATCAACTAATTTAAACTTCTAATTTATGAGTATTACGGTTTAAAATTTTCAAATTTATGTTAAATATATATTTTTTGTTTTTCAATTTAAAGTTTTAGAGTAATAAATTTATAGACAAATTTTATTAGATATAAATCAATTAATTTCTTGTCTAATAGATTATTAATTTTTTTGAAAAAGTTCAATATATTAATAATGTATTAAACAAATTGGAAAAATTTAGATGTCCATTAGACATTTATAAAATTGATCGAGCTCATACAAACTAAAACTACTTACATTAAGCTTTATTGAATTAGAAAAGATCAAGATCGGTGATAACTTTTTTTTTTTTTTCTTTGATCAATAAACTAGGTAATAACTTTATGCAGTCATTTAATATGTGAAATATATAACTATTTATTACGTATATTTAATTAATATGAAATTTAACTATATTTTAAAAATATTCGTATGAATTACATATATATATATAAATCCTACCTATTCAAAAAAAGTTTGTGGTCATGATTCGATTTTTGTTATATTAAACATTGTGTACTAAAATTATAGGACTCAAAAGCAAGAAAAGTCGTAAAAGAAGTGAGCTTAGAAAACACAAAGGTCATTATTTTATGGTCATTGTTTAGTCAAGTGGTTATGACATGGGCGGCGCAAATATATACCCACGAGGATGCTTACTCACCTACTTTATATTATTATCTATCATAAATATCTTTTTATCATAGCTTTTGACTCTAATCTTCATGTGTTTCCCCTCAAATCAACCCTGCGTTCCAAAAGCTTAATATTGTGGGTAAAAAAAATTAATCTTATATCTAACACCTATTTTTAGTCCTTGAAAAGAAAATAAATATTGTAGAAACTTAAACTTGAGACATCGTGAAATAATTGACTCGAATGTCATTTTATGTAATCAATTTAACCTAAAAATAAATTTAAGCTTGGTGGATAAAGATAAATTTAATATGATATCTAAATATTTTTTAGATTAAAATTTTAATTATATTATAAAATTTAAAAATGTTATGGTTTTAATATTGAGTATTGAATTTTGTTTTGCTCTACTCGCAAGATTGATACTTTTAAACTTTTATTCATCAGTAAATATTTTACTTTCAATTTTTGTATTAATATTTATTAATTAATTTAAAAGAAGTAAACTAACTATAATTTAATTATATTTTTTATAAGTTTTAATCAATATTTAAAGTTGGTTGATTCTAGAAACTCACACACACTTCATTGTGGCGGGCCTTTCCTGGGCCTTGTACGTATGTTTGCTTATCCTAATCTAACCACGTTCCCTGAGCTTATGATATCTCGTAGAAATAGTATAAGTTACTTAAAATAATTTAGAGACACAAAAATATGCAATCACACGTTTACAAAACCCAATCTTTTCGTATATTATGAGTTTTCTATGTCTTTAAACGCAGAAATTGGGCAAAAAAAAAGAATTGGATAAAAGAATGAAGCTGAAGATGTGAACACATAAGTAGACACTACAACAAAAATAACATTGTATGCATTTCAATACAATCAAAATTAAAAAGAGAGAAGAAAAAACTGTCACAAATGCCAAAATTCACGTTTTTGACGGAAAAAGACGAAAATTTTTTGGATTTCAAGAATTTATGATAGTTTTTTTGTATTATAAATCTGTGACAAATTTTAAATGTCATTAAATATAAATAATAAAATAATTTATTAATTATATTTCTTATTATCTCCCCTTTCTCTCGACATCTCCACAAAAAGGTTCCAAAAATCCCATCTTCATCTCCATCTCCATCGATCGGCCACACTTCTTATATACTGCGAACCACGAAGCCTAAAAAAAAGCACATCACGACCACACTACTTGGTTTCTCATCGACAGTGATCCACGATGTTTCGATCGGCCACCTACTCGGTTTCTCAATCTGATGGTGACACATGGAGCTGACGGCCACACTACTCGATTTCTCATCGACGGCGTCCCACCTCCCCGGTTCTCAATCTAAAATTCCTTTTTGTCCTTTTTTTGGAGTAAATATTTTTTTTTCTTTTTCCAGGGATAAATCACCATGTCTAAAAATTTTATTCATCATTTCTATTTAGCCAGAATCTCTTCTGTAGAATCAATATCTAAAATGTGGTTGAATTTTTATTTCAGCTGTGGATTTCTTCAATCAGGTGAATTTGCTATATGGATTCATTTTTATTTCCCCTATATTCTTCTTCTTCTCTCTCCCTTTTTGACTTGTTTGTATGATTACAATTATCCACAGTAACTCATCATGCTTTCCTATATACTGTTGCTGTTTTGTTGATTCATATAAGGTTAAATTTTATACTTTATATGGTTATTCTCTTGTTTGCTGATTATACTACTTCTATTTGAAACAAAAATTTATATGATTTTCTTGCATTTGAATGACTTTTCTCTTTATTTTGAATTGTTTTATTTGAACTTCTAAATATAGTTTCAGTGTTTAACTAGATAATTTAAAACTTTATTCCTTTCAAGAAAGTATGCTTATTTCTACATATGAAAGTGGGACTTAACATTCTCATCAGATTCTCATAAAGCTTTAATCCAGATAACGGAAAAAAGGTTTAGGATTAATGCAAACACTAGCCATCGAGGTTTAGGATTGTTATTATTGACTTATCTTATGAGTTATGCTTTAATTGATATCATTCTTCACTAGCTTGACAAAATAATTCACTGCTTTGTAAATTATGTACTGAATGTTAACTCATAATGTCACTAATTAATTATATAAAAGTTTTCATGATTCTCTAAATTGTGTTAATGCATAATGCCTGATTTACTTTTGTTTGTTATATTTTGGGACATTTTAATGTCTCTAGAGTGCAGACTATTTAAACTAGAACATATTGTACATATGGTGAAGTTTCTCAGAAATCCAACTCTATCGCTGCCTTCGATTCAGGTATTTTCTATATATTTCACATCTGATTTCAAGATAGATAGATGGGATAAGTGGAATTTGGTTGTCAGAATTCCAAAGAGAATCCTTTTATTGTGGTTGGAGATCTTTGAGTTACAATTGGTAGATGCTCAAATTTCTAAACCGTGTGAGAAATGATATGAATATGGAGTTTGGATGAATTTTAGTGTTTCTTACTGGTTCTTTTGATTGTGAACTGCGCTCTTCCCAAAAGGGAAGGAGTCAATGAACAAGGGCTAGCACTTCTGGATCCGTTCTAACCGTTGTTTTTAGGCGAAGGACTTTGGACCACAAAATAGTCACAAAGAACAAAGATAGGAAAAATCCTTCGATCATTCTTTCTAGTGGAATGTTTAGTAATGTTGAGAAGATCATAAAATGTTCGCTACATTTTTTATGATTGAAAGTTTGGTGTGTTTTCTTGCTTCTTTCACTTTTTGGGAGAAGAAAAAGGAAGAAATAAAATATTTTATGTTTTCCTAAAAATACTTTTCAGCAAGAGTATTACATAAATGTAACAAAAGTAATGTAGTGGATGAAAAAAATTTGTGTATAGAAGGTGTTTGTGAAAATGCACGAGAGAGAAAAACATTGTTTTTTAGCATGTGGAGTGGATTATGGCTCTATTTTACTCTTTTCATTGTTTACTAGATGGTTTGGTTCTCTATTGATCTTGAACTTTTCTTGTTTGATGCAATCCTTATTGTTCCCATGTTTCAGATAGCATGGACTTTCTTCTCCATATGTACAAGTTTTATATACTTAAAAGAATTTCAAGTTCTCTCTCTCAGTCTATTTCTTTCAGTGTGTGGGTGTGAGTTTACTTTTTTGGGGTGTTCTGGTTGTTCTTGAGCCTAAATACATGTTGAAGTACTTTGACTATTGTGTGTTTTGTTGGTTGAATTTTCTATGATTTATTAGTATTTTACAATAAATTTTTATTTTGTTTTAAGTAGGTATTAATTTCTTAAGTTTTTGAATTTTAGGATTTAGTTTTTGAGTACCATGTGTTTTGTTGGTGGGATTTTCAATATATAACGACTCTTTATCTTGATTGTTTTTTTTTTCTAATTTGTAAGTTTGCCCTTTATGACTTGAGGCCATGCTTTGCCTTAAAAAAAACTCTTCTTTTGTGGTTCTTTTTAAATATCTATGTGAATTTGTTCTATTCTTGATTCTCAGTCTTAAACCCTTTTGAAGGTGAAAAGGAAATATTTTTCTCTTTTCCCCCTTATATTTTACTCTTTCTGGAGTAGTCTTTTCAAGTTTTTATTTTGTTTGTTTCTAAACAAGTTAAAAACTTAAAATGCTATCCATTCTTATAGAAGTCTTCTTTTAAGTATTGACTTTAATTAAAACCAGTAAATTCTTGAAAATAACTTTTTTTGCATCATCCATAGCATTCTCTCTAAGCTTCTACTTGCTTGGTTCTACTTTAGATTGACACCTGTAATAAATTTTACTGTGAAAACTTTGAACCAAACAACGCTTGAACTGGTTGCTAAGTAACTTATTCAGCTTGAATTCGCCAAATTTTGACAAAGAAATTATGACTCTTAAAAGAGTAGAATTGACATGCTTCTCATTCATGGAATATTCAGGCTTCACTGAGTTTGGAGGCCCAATTCCTTATATACCACTGCCTTATATTTATGAGAGTATATTCAAAAGATATGTGGTTCGTGTGTATATTTAAGGATAAGGCAACAAAAATTAAGCAAGCTGAAGGTAAACTTATTAGATCTTTAA
Source organism: Cucumis variabilis (assembly GCA_037974545.1). NCBI lineage: Eukaryota > Viridiplantae > Streptophyta > Magnoliopsida > Cucurbitales > Cucurbitaceae > Cucumis > Cucumis variabilis. The sequence goes on along the minus strand of JBBPDI010096916.1, from coordinate 465 downwards.
AGATGTTGGTGGGTCATTTCTTAACTCATTTATTTATAATTTATCTTTACTGAAGTTAGTATCATGGTGGGAGGAATTATGGGTTGGAGGGTGGGAGAATTATGTATAGCAAATTAAGGCATGTACAGATCATTATTATTATTTCTTTCACTTTCTAAGTAAAATATCTACCCCTCTGTATTTATTTATTAAGGACATTCTTGTTCAAGTGTTTCTTAGGAAAATTTTCTTTTGTGTGTGTGTGTGTGTGTTTTGTGTGTATTTATTTGTTAAGGACATTCTTGTTCAAAGTGTTAGACTTATCTGGTTTTTTTTTAATAGGGTTGGAAGGACTTCAAGGTACGTTTTGTTAAATAATATTTTATATTGATAAATTTTAAGCTGTCCTAGTCTATCACAATGATAATGTTAATATGTTAAGTTTTTGTGTTGAGGTTTAGGATTCTTTTGCTAGTTTTTGGTTCT
>JBBPDI010096902.1:0-11197 GCA_037974545.1 Cucumis variabilis | reverse complement strand
AACGTTCATAACTTTTTTTAATCTTCAATCATTAGTAAATCAAGAGTAACCAAATTACAACAATTTAGTAATGAGTTGGATAACAAGTACTTGTGTTCAAGTTTATATATATAGTTTGTTTAGGCTATGACTATCATGCAATTATGATAGAACTCAATAGCAACCATAAACAAAAGATCAATAGAAAAATCAAATGTACTCAAATTCACTTAGGAAATGCATAGAAATAAACAAAAAGACCCTACACATCATCAAATTTTAAAATCTCACATTTTATTTTTCATTCTCTTTTTCTCAAAACTTCAGCCCATATCCATGAAATCTTCCTTGGCCTTGATTTCCTAATTCGAATGAACAAAAATCAATTAAAAATCAACCAAATTCTTCTTTGAGGCATTTCATCAAACACATTGTAAGCTACCAAAATGCTTCATCACATAGCCAACCATAAAGAAAAAATGTAGATTCACATTAGAAAAATAATCGTAAACAACAATATTGAATAGGATGGTAGACAAAACAAACACGTATCTCTTATAAAAGCAAAACTATGAGGGATGTTTTTCATACAAAGAACCATTAATATATCACAGAAACCATCAAAGAAAAGAATTTCAATAAGCAAAGCAGTGAAGGAATTTGTATCAATTTCATCATCAAATGGGAAAAAAATGAGATACACAAAACTGGTGAAATCTTTGTTGGCTAAAAAATACATCAATATTCACTTAGCACCTTTAAAATTAGCTTGATGTAAAATAGACTAATATAAAAGAAAAAAAAACAATGTCACAACCACATATACTATATTATTGTACAAATACAAACAATAGAAATAATGAAACTTTGATTGAATACCTTCATATTGTGGGTAAAATAATTTGAAGAGAAATGAAAAGAAAATGGGAGTGAAAATGAAAACTTTGGCTGACTACCACTGCTCTGCGTACTTTGCCCTTCTTCTTCCCTATACCTCTAAATCAATTCATCTTATGGAGTTAATACGACTTTTTGAAGGACTAGACAGCGACTCAAACACTTCTAAAACTCAAATCTGGCATCAAAAAGTAATGAGTAATGTTAAACTCAAGTCTAAAAATAACGGGTATTCAAAATCGCCTAACAAAACAACCCCAAAACATAAAAATCTTACTCTAGAAGTTGAATCTGAATGAAGAATGGAGACAGACCACGATGAGCTTGATCTTTAGCGAGCTACCTCGTGCGGTGGCTGGGATTCACCGAAGAGTTCAACGGTGCAAGGAGTGTTGGGTGGTGGCGTCAGCTGGAGGAGAGAAAGAGGGAGATTTTGGGTGTGTCATCGACAAAAAGTTGCATCGTTCCCAACGTGCATGAGAGAGGGAGAGAGATGGTTAGCGAAAGGGAGGAAAAATCGAGAAGGAGGGGCGACGCGTGGATCTTCCACGAAGAAGAAGAAGAAAAGAAGAAGAAGAAGAGAAGAAGAAGAAGAGGAGGAGGTAAAGAAAGGGTTTGGAAATATTTTATAAGTTTTATTTTAATAAATAACTTATTTAATGTTTTTAGAATTAGGGAAAAATCTGATTTTAATAAACTTTTGATTTAAAATGAATTTTATTTTAATAAATTAAATAAATTATTTTTTGTATCTTTTATGACACTAAATAACTGTCGCGAAAAGTGAAATCCGAAAAATCAGATTTTTAGCTTTTGTGATAGTTTTTTTTCGTCCCTTCAATTTTGAGATGTACACAACTGTCGTAATAGATACTTTTTGTTGTAGTGATCATATTCTTGTGTTGTATGGCTAAATATTTAGAAGGAAATGAAGCATAATGTTAGTTTATACTTGTTTCTTGTTTTCTCCCCCTTCTTTCTTCTTGTGTTTGGCCTCATCATATTTTTCTTTCAAGATGACAGTGAATAGTTTAATGGTGGACATGTTTGGATTTATATCATACGTAAGAAAAAAAAAAGATAACATAAATAACTCTTTCTAATTTTTCAAGTTCATTTTTACATAGTACTACATCAAGTTACAAATTCTCTTTCATTATTTTTTTTACCCTTCTTTCATCATTCTTTGAGCTTAGGAAAGTTTCTAAAGCTTTGGAAGTTAGCAAAGAAATGGAACATGCTGGCATAACGCACAACATGAAGACCTACCCCATGTTGATCATTGGGTTCTTAAAATTGAAAGATTGGGCTAGTGCTTTGATTTGATAAAGAATGGTATTAAGCTTGAAGTAGTACTCTATAATAATATCATCATGACATTTTGTGGGATGGGGAGGATGAATCATGTTGTTTGTACTATCAAGAAAATGTAGAAGCAGATGCACATACCTTCAATTTATTGATACTTAATTTATGTCTTAGGGTGGATATAATACATCCCGTTTAATAACGGAAGATAATTTTTTTTTAAAATAGAAAATCTCCCGACACACAATATTGTAGCGTGGGAAATAATAGATAATGCTTGACACCATCGACGACATTAGAAGATATCAACTTCAACCGTCATATAGACGACGTTAGAAGTTCTCTACGATCTCTCCACGCTATAATGTTGTGCGTTGGGAGATCCTCTCCCGACACATTTTACTCGGTCTTGATCTTGACGACAATTTATGCGTCAGGATATCCTTTCCTAACACATTTTTATATATCTCCCAATGTGTTTGTGCGTCGAAAGATCTCCATTTTCTTGTAGTGTGTGTTATTGTTTGAAAAGAGAAAATTACTGCTTTCTATGTGTTGATTGTGATGAATGTGTGCAAACCAATAGTCTTATTCCTATCAAGTGGGCAGTGATTATGTGGTCTGCACATAATGTGAATGGCATCTCGTGGACGACCGATGCAACAAGAAATGAATAAAAAAACTTCTTAGATGTTCTGGATGGAGTGAACATCACAATAGCTTAATTGTAAGATACTGGTGAGAGTGAATTGTAGTAGGCTTGGCGAGAGGAAGGATTCATGTTCTTAGTGGAAAAGAATAAGAGAAGCTAATGTAAGATTTCCATGATTTATGAAATTAGGCATTGGAAGATGCTTTTGAGAAAAGAAAATGATTTTGTGCTTGACTTGTAGTCTCAAAAAGGTTTTCTAAAATCTTCACTGTCACATCCCACCCCGAGCACTTGCTTGCTTGGCCTAATATGTGGCGTAATGTCAGCTGCAGCCATTCACCTCTGGAACAACTCCAACTGACCCTTGACATGAAAACGTGAAACATTTAACAACGAAAGTCTTTAAACTTGAAATGCTTTAAAATCGTAGTGTAACCTATTTGAAATTTCTTTTACAAATACCAAGTAAAATATATTAAACATAAATGTATAAACTCTTTGAGTAAGTACGGTAATGCTTTAAGTAAAACAATTCCTTTTATGATTAAAAACTAAGTTGGCCTGACAACAGTAAGTTTAGCACGCAGAAGTCACAATTTGTACCTAGAAAGAGGAAAAACATTTTGAAAAAGTAAGTTGAAAGACTTAGTGAGCAACGATTTTAGAAAATGAGTTTTCATAAACAATTTAATATAAAACTAAGGTTTAAATACATTTATCGATAAACGATCATTTCATAACATGATACTTGAAACAATGAAACCTTTGCATCGCTTTTCGAAGACAATGTTCCATAGCCACAAACAGTATTTACCCTTTCGTCCAAAGATGAAACAATAGTTGGGAAGCTATACCCCTCCTTTAAGGCATAAAAATATATCCTTCATGATGTCCCATAAACTATAGGTTTGTTAACCCTACCATCAGTATGGAGTTAATCACATGTATACAATAAGTCTTATGAAATATTTGGGCTAGGAGAAAACATTTGAAAACATAGAAATATTTTTCTTTACCTTGATCATGAAATCATTCAAACATGGTATAATCAGTTCATAAACATTTATCATGAATCATAACTTGAAAATCATGCTTTATAAATCCTTTCACAAATTATTGCTTGTATAGCTTGAAACCATGTTTAATAAATACTTTTGAAATCATAGTGTTACTCACAACACTTGAATAGAGCCTTATCGTGAGATTCCTCTTAAGCCTCATTGATCTAAAAAATTCACATTTTATCCTTCACTAATCCCTTGAACAAGAAAATATCCAAATTTTCCCTTAAAACTTCAAAAAATATCATAACAACTTAAAACAATCCAAAAATAGTTCAACGGTGATCACTGACATAGGGGATGGGGCTGGCCATGAATGCATGGCTTGAGGCCTGTCGCGTGTTAACCTCACAGTGAGGGATGCAACACGTGTCCTTTTCTCCTACCCAGCGTGCACATCGCGTGCCTTGCACGCATTGTGCTCCCTACACACCTTGGGTGCATCCGTTGCCACTCGGCTGTGCCATGGCCTTGTACAAACCTTACAACAACACAATATAAGCTCTATGACCAAAACACCACGTCCATCTCGCCTAGCACGAATGACACTGACCTACTGTCCAGAACTTCATTTTTTGTCAAGAATACATGACCCAACTTTGAAAACTCATAACTTAAAATCCATAAGTCTTTTGATAAAACTTCCTTCTACAAAGTTTCTTTAAAATTTCTTAACTTTTTTACCTCAATATTTCAGAGAAGAACTCCAAAGAACGAGTTCTATAGCCTTATTGGAATGAACCTTGCTCAGTTTTCCTTCCAAAATGACCTCGCCTAATCTTGATCCAAAACATAAACCTTCTGGCATCCGACTTGAACAACAATCCTTCTCCACAAACTAAATATAATTTTGGAGCTTTTAAGATTAATTTGAGTGAATTTACACAAGTGAGTTGTGAGAAACTCTAGCTGAAGTTACCTATTTATAGGAGTACTTGCATGAAAATAAGTTAACACCTCATCCTTGATTAGACTCACCTCTTAATCTCCTAATTACACCTCCTACTTCTTCTGCACATCATCCTTGATCGTAAAATGCATGTTAACATGCTTAAGACACCTGGATTAATCCTTAAACCAATTTTCTTAATCATGCTACGCTATTATCCTAATCACATGGCTAACCTCCAAGGTCTTCTCGCATAGCTTGGCCGTTTAACCTTTCAACGCATAGTCCTTGGCTGCCTAGCTAACCTCTCAGTGCATAGCCTTGACCGTCCACTCTTCTTGCCCACTAACCTCTATAGCCTTTTCTCATAGCCTTGCTTAGTGTAGTCTTGCCACCTAACCTAACCTGTGAACGTCCAATGACACAACCAAATTTTCCCAATTTTTTTCGTAACTTTGACTTAACCATAAAATCTTAATGCCTCTTCTAAATATATTTTACCTTCTTTTTCCTACATCTTTCATTTTTTCTTGTCCTTGACTAATCTTAACAAGTTTCAAAGGTTTAAGAAATGTTAGAGTTTCACATTCACTCACTAAGTATTTAACTTACATGTTTAAGTTTCTTGCTTGTTCGTTAATTTAACAATCATTCGTGGATGTATCATGTTAGGCTCTAAGTGAGCGACTTAATAGGTGACTAGAATAAGATGATGCAATAAAAGGTTCATTTCCTACCTATACATTGCTAACTTGCTAAATATATGCATGTAGTACACATGTTCCTCTTGATTGTCCAAGTGTAAGCGAAGTGAGAGGTTCTTAGGTAAGCAAAGGTCAAACACATGAAATTTCTATCATTATTTAGAAGTAATGTCTACTCGTCATTCAGACGATATACAATATCTATACAATGTAAAGTAAAAGTATGTATGTGGATTAATCCTACTATTTACACTAGAGATTCTGTAGAAGGTGATATGGAATGATTTGAATATGAAGAGTGAGCTAACTTGTGTTAAAGAAATGTGAAGGAATGTTTCCGTGTGTAGGTGATTAAACCATTTTGTAGTTCTTAATGCGATAGAGGTCACTTAACCATCTTCTAATTAAGGTAGACACTTCTTAGTGCCTAAACGCCACACTTGTTCACCTCTCGGAATACAAATGATAAAGTTAAATTAGGCAACAACTATCTAGATCTTATTACTTGTGAGAGTCACATTGCCTCTCTTTTAAGAGTGAAAACCTTTGTACACAAAGTTACCACACTTGTTCTCCTTACAGAACACAAATGATGAAGGTTTAATCGTCAGGATGGAGTTTGTTTCCAAACTCCTTCCTACGCGCATTTAGCCATGTCCCTGTTCATTACCCTCTCAAGCAGTTGGCGACGAACGTTAGCCAAGTGATGGAGTTAAGCTCAACTAAACGCGATGAATCTTAAAAGTAAACAACTCTTATTAAGAACTTATCACAAGTCTAACTACTTATAACACTTCGACAGATGAACAGTAAAGGAATAACAGGTTGACAGAGAATAAAGATGCTATGTATTGATAGTTGTAGGCCTTTTGGCCATGTATAATATAAAAAAGAAAATTACAATGAAAGTACAAAAATGCATTCCTTGGCTCTTTTATGAGCTAAGGGGAAGAGGATAATGGTTTTTCTCTCTAATCTCTCTCTAAGCTCTCACTCAAAGGTTGACTGGAGAAAAGGTAAAAAGGTAGAACTTCTACAAAAGAGTAAATGCTAGTCGTTTCCACCAGCTCACATGGAGCTCTCTAGGGTTTGGTCCATTCAGACCTTGCTAAGTAATTTACATGGTAGAGATAAAGGCTTTATATGGATTACTTTAAGTGGAAAGCTTCTATTCTTCTGCACATGTCAGCATCAAATGCAGACTTGTGAAATCATATAAACTTCAACTACCATTCTTGTCTTCTGGTGAATCACCTCACATGATGATATGACATCTCGCCTGGTGGGGTTAATCGCTAGGCAATCTTCCTATCACATAAGCTTTTCACACGCGGTCTTCTTGCAATTCACTATATTTCTTCTTTTCATCATTATCCTATGATAAAAACACTAAAATCATGGTAAAACAGGCATAGAGACTTATGTAAGCTATATTATCTTATCATTATAAATTTGCGATGAAAGCTACGTGTTTTGACACTTTTTTCCTGTGTTCTGACTCCATTGTTCTACCTAAAAGGCCGCAATAAATTGTATTTATACAAGTTTATCATTCTTCTTCCCCAGTTGATCAGGTGTTGAGGCCAAGTAACGAAAGGTAAGATGGATTGTGTCATGGAAAAGTTGATCAAGTTATCTATCTTGGATGATTTATAGTTACTACATTTGGAGAGGGCTACATCCCAGTTTTGTGTGTGGGATGAGTCTTGTCTTTGAGATGGATTGCTAGGCGATCTAGGAGAAGGAATAAAAAAGGGGTTCTTATGCTCCTAAATACCTTGACAGGAAAAGTAGCATCCCAGTGGATGAAAGAAGGGGTGGAGCTTAATTAGAGCTTAGAGCTTAGAATTTACTTATGTGCCCTATGAGGAGAGAAATGTAATTGTAAAGTATTGGATCATGTAATAAAATCAGAGTTGTGCTTTCTATCTTTCTGTTGTGTTGTGTTGTATTGCGTATCCCCGTTGTGCTTATCACTTAATAGCTAATAAGTTTGAGTGTTGAAGGCTAGACGATGAAGCTAAGTTTGTTGGTTTAGTATTTTTCGCTGCATTGACTTGTAAAGTCTTCTGAGTTCAAAGTTGGAACTCTGTGATGTAGATTGATTGGAGAAGTTTCACTTACTAGACGTTCAACTCATTATCTTGCGAAGAGGTACGTGTTGGGAGTCTAGGCGACCCGCCTCCTTATAGTTGCATAAAGTGGCAAGCGGGGCAGAGTGTGAATAATCGTGTACCCTCGTACCTAGTCTAAACGATGATCTTGTACCTAGTCTAAACACTACAAGAAAAGGATGATCTCCCAACACACAAACGCATCAAAAGATATATGAAAATGCATCAAAAAAGGAACTCTCGATGCACCGCTCGTCGAGATCGGTGTCAAAAAATGTGTCAGAAAAGGATCTTCCGACGCATAACATGATGCGTCTGGAGATCATAGAGAACTCTTGATGTATGAACGATGTTAAAAGTTCTCCATGATCTTCCAACGCATCATGTTGTGCATCAAGAGATTCTCTATTTTTTAAAAAATACATTTCATTATTAAATGGAAGGTATATATATGGCTTACTCTGCAACATCCTTTTTATTATTAATCTTCATTTGTTTCCAAACATTTATTTTGTAACAATGTACATGTGAAATAAAGTACATAATCGTTAAATATTTGTTATCCACAAAAGAAATGAACTCCACAATCTAAACAAAACATACCTTTGTAGTCCTCTAAGTTAAAGATGACAGAAAACTCATTGTTTTGGTCATGAAAAATAATGATAGAAAACCAATTAGTAATTCAAATCAATTATCTACGACCTAGCTACAATGGAACGTAGACGTAGCTACATATGAGTTCCGCTACACATAATTATTTATGTTATTGTATTGTTACTATATATAAAAGAAAGAAGATACAAAATTCAGAACCATAGAGAACTTCAAGGTGATAGTTCCAAACTTTAAAACAAGGAAACTTTAATGAAAAACATTATATAATCCAATTTAGGGGCCAAAACGGTGTGTTTTAGGACAAGGGTTGAACAAGCTGTCTTCAGCGACTTACCCAAGTGGTGGATCTCGAAAAGTTACATGGAATAAAAAAAATTATGCAATTCGGACGACTATGCTCGAAGTTATGGACTTCCAAAGTTTTAACATAGTTTTATGTAATTTTGAAGGGAGTTCAATGTCAAAATACATTAAAAAAATACTAACTTTATGACAATAGATGTAAAGATAGTGAAAAATGCATTAAATCAAGTGGTCATATGCATAAAATGAGTCAATATTGATGGAGATATGAAGCTCGAAAGATAAATGATATGCATAAACAAAAAGGAACTTAAATGCTTATAACTCGGGGAAGTTTATTACTAAACAAAAGTAATAACTTGGGAAGTTTATAACATTCTTTGATCCACAGAGATTGATACAACAACATTCCATAAATAACATTTATAGATTACTTATCAAGTACTTCAACTAACTGATAGTCTTAGTAGGAAGGTGATCCACATAGATCGATACAACAACATCCCACAAATACAACAACATTCCACAACAATAACAACGTTTCACAACATTCATCCATAAACTAAACTCTAATTCAACCACTCCTACAAAATCAAATATAAATCTAATTCAACCACAAACTAACTCTAAATTATTAAAGCAATAATTTTCAACTAAATCTTAACTAAAATGTACACAACAATAACATTCACCAATAACATTCATCCATAAAACGAATCCTAAATAAGTCTTAGGGTAACAACATTCAACATAAATCTAAGGCAACTTCAACATTATTCACCAACAACATTCAACATGAAAAAACATAGATATTATTTAGGACAAGGTCTACAATCCACAATTAATAAAAAAAAACATACAAATTCTAGAGAATTAAAATAAATCTCAATACATTCTAAGCATTTCATTAAACAAAGTCTTCAAAACAAAGTAATTTTAGGAAAATTTTAAAGAATAAAGATTTTTAGGGCAAAATTAAAAACTAATTTGAAATCTAAATACTAAAACAAACCAATAACTAACTAAACTAAACCACTTATCGGAATGAAGAGCGATGACGACAGATGAACACGAACGATAGGACAGAGACAACGAAGAGCGGTAGCGTGGATTTCTCTCCTTCTCGGTCTCTCTCTCAAATCTCTCGGTCTTCTCCTTTTTAGTTCTGTGTGTGGCCACCTAATTTTATCTACATATATATTTTTTTAAAACTAATAATATTCGTAATAATAGCTAAACTTTTTATTTATTTATTTATTTTAAAAAGATAAAAAATTAGTAATAACATAATATCCCACTTTATGATTTTAGGAAATAAAAACAAATCCATTTATTTTAAATAAAATCTTTTAATATCAAAGAAAGTATTTAGTTTTAAATAAAATATTTTTTAAAAACTTATTTCTACTCATTTTAGAAAAAAATAAATTAATAAAATCTTTTGACTTATTTATATCATTTTAGGAAAAAAGAAAATCAATTTTAAACAAAAATCTTTTAATATCTATTTAATTTATTAATTAATTTTTCACAAAATCTCAAAATATCTCATTTAATTCAATTTATTTATTTTAAGGAAAAAATAAAATTTAATTTATTCAATATATCCAATTTTGATTTTATTCTTATTGATTTTTTTCTAATTTATGATACACCCGGTCTATAAATAGAGACCTTTGTCATTTGAAAAATGAGAGAAAAATTTATTGAGAGAAAAAATTGCTTAAAGAAAAAAAATTCATTCAAGTATGTAGAAAGAAAATTTTTAGAGCGAATCTTTGCAAAATAAATTCTGCAAAAGGTGAGTTTTTCTTATTCTTTTCCTTACCTTATTGTCTCTACTTTTTTTTTTTTTTTTTTACTTTATCTTAAGCAAATCAAATCCCATGTTAAAATAAACTTAGTTGGAGGTTGCATTTGGTAGGGATTTAATCCCAAGGATCCGCATCTCATACAACAAGTAATTTCTTTGGGATTCAAATTTTTATTTTTCTTTTCTTCTCTTTTTAAACGATAAAGAGAAAGAAAAGAAAATGTAGGAAAATTTTAGTATTTTTTTACTACTTTTTTTCTTTCTTTTATCATCATCTAAAAAAAATTCTTTAGTCCTTTTCTTCTCTCTAAAAAGATAGGGAAAAAGAAAACGACATAAGAAAAATGTTCGTTTTTTTTATTTATCCATATTTCATTACCTTTTTCTTAAATCCAACTCTGAACCTTTATTTTTTTTTCTCTAAAATATAGAGAGAAAGAATGAGGATAGAGAAAATTTTATCATTATTATCGTTATTACCATTATTATTATTATTATCGTTTTCTTATTATTATTATATTTATTTTATTACTATTATGGTTCTTTTTTCTTTTTTACTTATTGTTGTTGTCGTCGTCGTCATCATCATCTACCATTTTTCTTTCTTTCTTTATTCTTTCATTTTTTTTGTTTCTTTTCTTATTTTATTTATTGTTGTTATGTTTTCTTTATTTCACTTATTTATATTACTATCATAATAATTATTGTTAGATGCTCTTAAATGTAACTCTTTGTATTTAAATTTTTTAATATTTTAAAATCCTTTCAAATTTGAAATTCTCTATGTTTTAAAATAAAGACTTTTTTTAATCATTTAGCAAATTTGTCTCTAATGTTATAAATGTTTTATGTTTTTCAA
>JBBPDI010096867.1:0-11206 GCA_037974545.1 Cucumis variabilis | reverse complement strand
ACAAGTTTTATGCAAAAGTGAAATGACTCTTGGATTTGAAATTAAAAAAATTAATTTTGTAATTGAGAATTACAAAGTTAAAAACCAAGAACTCTTTTTCATTTTTGCTCTCTCTCATCATCAAAATCAAAAAAAAAAAAGGAAAATCAAAAGGTTAGGTTCTTCCTAATACTTTTGATCTCTCTTTAATTTTCTCCAACATTTTTTAGTCCCACAACTCAATTCCAAATCCAGAGAATAGCGGGTCAACGCTAGTGGTAGTCTCATCTTCAATCTCGTGAGGAGATCTTAAAAAGCACGTGAAAATACAATAAGAATAGAAAAGCATCAAATGTGAAGTTTTTTCTTTTAACTTTATCTTTGTTGTTTTAAGTTTTTATTCATGTCAATCACTAAACTTGTTTAGTTACAATTAGAGTAAATTTTTTTATCCTAATTCCATTGCGCATGTTTATCGTTTCCATCACGAACATTGATCTTTGTATGTCTACATAATGTTCAAGACTCATTAAACAACTTAGGATGTTAGTTTATTGGATTTGAGTTATTAAGACAAAACTAATATTATAATCAATAATAATTATTACAATAATAACACTTTATTAATAACGGTCAATGGATTATATTCACAATCTACGAGTTTTAGGACATAAATCCCAACAGTAAGATGATTGTTAAAAGTTAGTCAAGATGATGAAATTCAAGAAAAGCAACAATCAGAAACATGAAATTGTGAAGGAGAAAAAGAGATTTTGGGAGGCGACTAAGTGAAAAAGATATATTTAAGGTTTTTTGTTATCTTATTTTATTTACATTGCTAAAATATAATCGTGAAACCCATGTTCTGAGAATAAGGTTGTGATATAAGAGGCAGTAGACATTAATTTTAAAGCTTAAGCATTTTTTTTTTAAAAAAAAACAAGTGTTCTAGTCAGATGATGTAAGGAAGGTGTAGTTAGGCATTTTGGCTAGGCTATGGGAGGAAAAGTTGAGTTTTGGGCTAGGTGAGGAAATGTCAAACTAAGGAAAGAAAAGCTAGGAAGTTTGAAAAGATATATCCATTAATCTAGATTAGTCAGCAGGTTACATGTAAGGTTAAAAGTTAAGCATGATTATAGGAAATATTAAACTTACACGTATAAGTCATAAAGAAGGAGTTGACAAGCTAAGGTTAGTCTAAGGATGACTAATTTATGGTTTAGGATTAGTATAAATAGGGTTGGTAAGTTCAAGGGGAAAGTTACAAAGAAGCTTTAAGCAAAACTCTGTCAAAAGAAAGACCAAGCACTACAAGAAACCAGACATTTTCCGACACAGTAAGGCACATCGAGAAAGAGAGTGTCGGTAGAACATCTAAATTGCCGATGCAGGTAGGCCCACGTCGGTGGTCAGAGCTTTTCTCCGACGCATATAAGTCAACATCGAGAAATGGTGGTAATTAAATCATGTCGTTTGGGCTACTGTCGACGTCGTGAACCAGACATCGGGAATTCCCCTGAATTCCTGACGTCATTGATGAAATGTCAGGAAATCTGAAAGGGAATCCCAACGTCCACAGTGTTGCATCGGAGGAAGGCCTGATCATTAATTGTACGATAAGCCTTCCTCTAACGTGCATCAGGTGCATTGGAAATTCTTTGCAGATTTTTCGACGTGTCGTTTTCAGCGTCGGGCTTTCGTTGGGAATTCCCGACATCTTGTACATGGTGTCAGGACTTTCCCAAGGAATCCCGACATTTTCGTTGTGCGTCGGGAATTCCCTCATCTTTTTATCCCCCTTCACAAAACACAACCACACCCGAGAAGAAAAAGAAGAAAAAGAAAACGAGAGAGGAGAGGGATTTTGTGAGGAAGATCCGAAAAGAAGGAGTTGTCGTTGTTGTCGTCTCCGTTCCGTTGTCGTCGTCAGTGCATATCGGTATATATAATTTGATGTAGTTTTTGTTTTATTTATATTATAAATTAAGATTTTGAATATGTTGGCTTGAATTAGGAATTGTGAATTACAAATTAGATTTTGGAATGATGGTTTAGTTTAGAATTTAAGGTTTATGTATTTGATAATGTAATTGTATGTTTGTATGTAATTTTAGATAATTTGGGATAATTTATTTAATTTTGGATAATTTATTTAATTTTGGATAATTTATTTAATTTTGGATAGTTTTGAGTAACTTATAATAATTTATGGTACTTTATATAATTTAGAATGATTTAGGGTACTTTATATAATTTAGGGTACTTTAGGTAATTTATAATAATTTAGGAGTAATTTATAATAATTTATAGTAATTTATGTAATTTATAATAATTTAGGTTAATTTAGGGTACTTTAGGTAATTTATAATAACTTAGGGTAATTTAGGTAATTTATAATAATTTAGAGTAATTTATGTAATTTATAATAATTTATGTAATTAAGTTTAGAGTTTTATAGAGATCGGTAATATAGGACTAATGATTAAACAGTTTCTCCTTTTAGGGTATAACGTATGGATAAGAGTTGGATGAAACTTAGGAATAAGTTATCGGTTGAATATAGAGAGGATGTGTCCCAATTTTTAGAGATTGCCAAGTTCCACGTCAAGGGCGATCTGCAGGTAAATTTAAAAGTGCATTAGTTTTTCTGTTGAGACATACAGATCATTATATAAAGGAAACTAACATGTGCATTTTTTTTTCTGTTTGTAGCGCTTTTTCGTGCTTGATTTCAACGATCAAGCACTTAATAGATTTGTTGACCAGCAGATGCTCACATCTTTTAAAAAGTGTAGGGGCGACTGTCACATCATTTCAAACGGTACAACGACTCGGAACAGGCACGTGCCAACCCACCTAACATATTGGTGGGACGTATTGAAGATTAGCACTTCCTCTGCGATCACTACATGAGCCGTGCATTTCAGGTGAGATTTACGAATGAAAATGATATGTGTTATTTTACTTCATTTTCTTAAGGGACGTGTGTACTCTTAACAAATATTTTCCATGCAGGAGCAATCACGGACAAACAAGGCTGCTAGAAAAAAGCAGCCTTACAGTCATAGTAGTGGGTCAAAGTAGTTTCTACAACGACAACATGACCTTGCTAAGGAACGAGGTCTCCCAGTCGACAGACTTAAACTATTCAGAGAAACTCACACTCGGAGTAGAGAATTCATTTCGCCTGCAGCTGCGGATGTGCATGTTAGTTTTAACTTTATTTTGTCTAAATTATGTTCTTAACCCTTCTCTCATAACTTACATAAAATTTTATTTCTTGTAGAGTCAAATGCTGACACTTCAGTCTCAGCCTACCCCAAAGGGTTCTCAACCACTTTCTGATGATGATATTTGCGAGATCGTTTTGGATAAGCGTCCAGATTACTCGAAAGGTCTTGGTTGGAGACCCAAGCCCAAGTCCCGCCACAGTGCAGGTAGCAGTTCTTCCACATGTTCTTCACATTCTACCGCAATCGAAACTGGAATTGAAAGAGGGTCCACGGAGATACTGTTGGTGAAATGAGTAATCACAATAGTCTATGTGTTAAGGAAGTTTAATGTTCAGGTGTGAGAAATAAGTAGAGGCTAGTGTAGTGTGTTGATTAACGTGTGATGGGGCGTTAAAACATTTCTGAAAATGAGAGTTTTTATTGTATGTCTGTATTCCCAAAAAGATTTTTTTAAATATCAATCAATAAGTTTTTAATGTTTTAAGCTTCCCTTCCCTAGGTAAGAGACACGTTAAGGCTGTAAAGAAGAAGCGAGCTGTTAGGCGTTAAAACAGGAGATAAAAGTTGTTCTAGGCGTTGAAAGTTTAAATTTAGTTTTAGTTTCTTAGAATTGTTACTTATACTTGTATCAAGATGTTTTAGGAATTTATTAATAAGTTGTTAGGTTATTCCTGAGATTGAAGTGTGTTTTCTTATCGCCAATCATGTTCTTAAGAAGTCAAGTTCAAGTTTAAGGTTGAGTCCAGGTGTTCTAGCTACTCGTTAGAGGCGTTGGAGTTGTCCAAGTTTCGTTTGCACATGGGAATGCAAGGAGAAGACATATTCCGTGTTGGGGTGAGACAATAATAAAATAAGGTACTTTTTATTGTGATTAGTTTGAAAAGTAGCTAAATAAAAGGAAAAAGTTCAAAAGTAGAAAAATTTACAAAATATTTACAACCTATAACAAATTCTATCCCTGATAGTTATTGATATGCTATAGTGATAAAAAAAAACTATCCTTGATATTCAAAATTTTGTTATAACTTGTAAATATTTTAATTTATTTTACTATTTTTAAAAATGCTTATAAATAAAATCTAATTTGATAATAAAATATAAATTTAAAAAAAAAAAAAAAAAAACTCAAGGGAAAAAATCATGAAGGGAGCTCATTTATTTTTATAAGTACGTTGTACTCAGAATTTCATTTTTATTTAAATTTGAACGTATTTGTAACTCCATCAACCACAACAAAATATATAGGTTTTTAGATGATAATATCTATAAAGTAATTAATAAAATCTTAGGAGCAAATATATTAATCTGAAATTAAAATAATAAAGAATTAATAATATAATGTAAAATCTAAAGATCTAGTATAAGTTAAAATCAAAATTGTAATATACAAATGATATGTGGTTTCATTCTAAATATCTTTCGAAAAGTGGTTCTATCAAATCGAATATGATATTAAACTACTAATTTAAAATTCAAATTGAGTATAAAATGTACCCTCTTCATTATAAGAAATTTTGAATCTTCTAATGTTGGTTTACACCCTGCAGAGAATAGGCATTAGGAGATATGGTATCCCCAACTGAGTGTCCGGAGATCGAGGATCTCCCAAAGCATACCCTAAACTGTCGGGCATTGATTTTGGACTCCCGACGAATTACTTGCAGTGTCGGGAGTTGTTGGAGAACTCCTGATGCTTTGTTGGTTACGTTGGGAGTTTCCATTTTTTTTTTTTTACATTTTAATGAGTACAAGTGAGAAGCTTGAGCTGTCAGAGTTCGATGAGTGGAATCAACCCTTTTTTTCTCTAATCAATCTCTCCCCTTTTCTCCTTCCCAAACCCCTCAGGTTCAACCTTTTTTTTTTCTTTTTGTTTTTCCTCTTTTGATTGTGGGTTTTGTTTGTTACAGAAATTAGTTGTTTTTAAAAAAAAATATTTGGAGTGTTTTTTGTTTGATTTTTCGTGGGTTTTTGTTAGATATGACTACTGATGAGAATGCTAACGGTGATAAGAATCGAGCTCCGAGGTTGAATGAAAGGATTCTTTCTTCTTTGTCTAGAAGATCGGTTGCTGCTCATCCTTGGCATGATCTTGAGATCGATATTTTTCATATCTATTCTAACGTTTCTTGTTTTGACTTTGTTCTCTGTAGGACCTGATGCTCCCAAGACTTTCAACTGTGTATTTTTTTTCTTCCCCTCATTCTGAAATTTATGCATTGAGATCATAGATCGATTTGATGCATGTAGTTGTTTAGAAGCTATGTTATTGGTTTGATTGCTCCTTCTTCCAAAATTATATGGATATGAGAATGTTGTTTCAACCTTCAACTCTCCATCCACATAAATATTAAATACTGTACTAAATAAAAAAAAAAAAAAAAAAAAAAAAAAAAAAAAAAAACTCAAACTGATCTTATAGAAAAGTGGAACATTAAATAGCTCTAGTTTTGGCAGTATTGAGAGAGGAAGAAGGGGTTCAATTGGATGAAATTTGAAGTGAAGGGTAAAATTTGATACACCTTACCAAGTTTAGAGTTAAAATTGATCTTTTTCCATTATTTTTTTTTGCCATTCTTTTGCAAACATGCTTTATCTTGATATGTTTTCTAAAACTTTGAGATGAAGTCTATATATGAAATGTTTGACAGCTGATAACTACATTTTCCTTTTCCTTTGTGGAGTTTGAAGCAATGTAGTTTCTTTGAAAAGTTGTTTGAATATAGTCTTTGCTATTGCATAGAAGTTGTAAAAATATGGACCTGTGAGCAGTATCCACTGTTGATAGTCTTTTTGCACTATAGTAAGTTAATTTTCTCCGCTCTTATCTTACTTAGGTACAGTTGGAGAGAACATTTACGGTGGAAAGTTTCCAGGTAAATTTTATGTTCTACATATTATTTTGATGCTTTTCAGAATGAAATTTCAACTTGGTTTCATTTAGCTTGTATTATTTTTGTATCAAGTGCATGGTTTGGTAAGGGACAAGAGAACTGTATGCTTAAATGAGCATTGAAATTTTCATTTGTCTCATCCCAATGTGACTAATCTTCAAATTCTGAGTTTGAGAGTTTTGAAGGTAAACGTTTTTTTTTTTTTTAAGCTTAACTAAAATATATGTTTCTTTTCTCAAGTTTTGTTATTGTCAATATGAGGAGCATGCATATAATTTTTGGTTATGGATTTCTGTCACTTATTTCTTTTCATCCTTTGATTATTTAATTTACATGCATGGTTGTTTTATTGCTGAAATGGTCTAGTCGCTAATGAAAATATTGGTGATTGTTGATTTCTATGGTAATGAAATAGACATTTTACTGAAATAACTTATTTACATGATTCCAATCTTGTTTCTTAACATGATATGAATATCTTAATTCATCTGTTGTAATTATATGGGACAGGTCTGTGCAGTGTCTGGCGCTATGTTTATTTTCTGACTGTTACTGCATAGGTTTCTTCAAGCTGGTCTAATAATTGCAATACTATTGGTGGTTAAAATGGAAAACCGAAAAAGGTGACTTTTAAAAACCTGTTTTATTGTATTTCATTTGGTGGCACTTCTCCCCCTATATCTCCAACTACCACTCTTCATTTTCAAACAATAAAAAAGTTATGATATATGGCAGATCAACTTTCAAGGTGGATACATATACCTTCAATTTGAATTTAAAAAAAAAAAAAGAAAATACAGCATCTCCCAACGCTTCATCTTGTCCTCTGCGTTGCGAGATCCTTTCTCAACATTTTTTCGTACATCTCTCGACGATTTTGTGCGTCGGGAGATTCCCATTTTCTTTTAGTGGTTTATACATTGAATTCGTTAGGTTGAAATCTCATAATCGACTCGTTTTATTTACACTATATTTCTATTCATAATTGATAAAATGTATAACAATTACATTGTATTCGAAAAATGCTATGATTGGAAGACTAAAATATATTCTCTTATCAACAAATTGTTGGAAGGAATAATTAAAATGAAATATAAACCTCAACAACACGATAATCGTGATATTGTAAACTTTCTTTCCATGCAACCATAGAAAGCAAACTTTAATTATTTGTTGTCGAGTCATAGCAAAAACTGAAAAAATTGAACTAGTACGGATAGATACTTGTTTATAGAAATATAATATTTATAGATACTTGTTTATAGAAATACATATTTTAGATTGTTGTTATTTGGAATAATTAAAATCGCAATCATAATTTAAAAAATATATATACTTAGATATACCCTGCAAATATATTAAATATATACATAAAATAACACGAATTAATCTGAATTTAAAATAATATAAAAGAATAAGATAAAATGTAACAATGTATGTCTAAACCAATTACAGTTAAATAATGTCAGATATTAACTAACAATAAACAAATTACAATGATTTAATTCGAATTTAAAAGTATATCAAACAAATAAGATTAAGTGATACTAATAATTTTTCACAATATTGAAATTAATCTGTCATTCTATGTCCGTAGGAATAAACAATAAAACTAGTACAATACTTTGGTATTAACAATCTAATTTGAAGAGCTATATTCTTCAACTACATCTTCCATAGAAAAATGATGGTCTGACGGTATTCAGGATAGAAAACAGTCATAAGGATCTTTGATCCCAACATAAATTATTTAGAGGTTGTTTGAGTGGATAAAATATTACTAGAATTACTAGAAATCTGAGAAGTATTGAAATAAGCAAGTGGTGAATTAAGTGCGGAACAAGATAAGATCAAAAGAATTATTGGATTAAAAATAAGAAAAGAAAATAAGTTTGATACTACAAACCGAGTCCCAAATTAAGTTTAAAATGCTCAAAATCCAAACATAATTAGTTTTGAAATAAAAAAGTCATTACACAAACTCATTACATTCCATTCTCCTAAACATACTTAAGTTCAATTAAATATAACTTAATGTAAAGTTCTAGAGTCATTATTTTGCAATAGCGAGGTTTTCAACAAGTTAGTTAGAATAGCTTATATATCACATTAAAGAATAAAACTAAACAAGTTAGGTTATTAAAAGAAATTCACTTAAAAATACATTAATTATCATTCAAATGTTATCAAAATAACTAAGCATATAGCTCAACGAGACTCGATCTATGATTTGAAATACTTAATTCATGTATATTATATCAAAATGATTATATATAGATATAAACCAAAAGGGGATTGGGGCTGATCTCGTATCTCTTAATTGAAACTCAAAAGGAAATTTGATGCTACGAAATGATTTAATTTAAAGTGAATTTGGATTTAGGATGTTGACTAAAAGAAGAATAGAATATTGAGAAAAGAAGAAAAAAGGGTAAGAGTCTTGGTGGAAGCCAAATGGCGAAATACAGTTGGGGTTAGGTTTGTTAGTTGCCTTCCAAGAAGTGGGAAGAAATTAAACTATTGTTTTTTCTTTTTTCTTCTCATAAAGGATGATCCCAAAATCAAAGTTTGGTCGGTTTGAATCCAAATTCCAAATTCCAAATTCCAAATTCCAAAGTAAATTCTAAAATTTGTTTAAAGAAAAAAGTGGAAAAATATTTGTTTAATTTAATGCAAGATTTGTTGTAAAATTTGCATGGCCCCTTTTTGACTAACGACATCATTATATCTGATGTGATTGCTTTCACAGTTTTTTTTATATACAAAAAACAAATCATAGGTTGAGTCTAAGAAAAGTTTCTTTTTATTTTTATCAATTTCCTCTCCTATGTTTCAAAGATAACACTAAATTAATTTTAAAATAATACATTATATGAATCATCTTTTAAAAGTAAAATATTCCACCATTTAATTTAAAATCTAATTTAAAATTCAATTTTTTATTATTACTTTTAAGAAAATCTACAAATTTAAGTTGATATGAGTTTTATTTTACTTCATTAAAGTGTTTTGGTTCCAATTAATTAATTTGTCATCTACCTCGTTAATCAATTTGTCCTTAGAATTTTAACTTTTTGAATATTCTATATATCTTCTTAAAATTTGGTATTGAGTGATATGTGTCGATGCAAGTGCATACCCTTACCTTCATCTTAGAACAAGGCTAAGGGTGACTTCTCATCAGCCTCAGCTGGTGGCTCATATGGTCCATGACACATTTAAGCTTTGACTCTAGTACTTCAATTTCAAATTGTGTTTTTAGTCTAACCTAAACATTCTTTAATTCAAATCTATCTATAATATAACAATATTTGTGTGCATCAAAAAAATTTTTGTACATCGCTTTCATCCTACAATATAAATATAAATATATATATATATATATAACTACCTATTAAATTATGATTGAAAATTTTGGTAAGATAATCGTAAAAAAATAAATCTTAACGTTGAATTTTAAATATTTTGAAGCCATCAAATGTTATTTAATTAAAATACAATTCAAAATCTTACATCATCATTTTTATGATTCAATTCCAACAGCGTTATCGATTAGAATTAATGAACATGAAAATTTTGTAAGCATTGAAAATAAAATAAAATTTATATAAAAAAAAGATGGGAGATAATGATGTGTACTCCAAGAATCAATCAACTGGGTCACTTTGTTCATTTATTTATTTTTATTATTATTACTTTTTCTAGTACGGTCACTTTAATTAAACAACACGGTTTAAAAATATTATTATTGGTTTTTTTTTCTTTGCCACAGAGATTTCTTTTTAATTAGGATTTAAAATACATATTTGTTAATTTTACTTTTCCACGTTGCCGAGGTGACCTCAAATATATATATATATATATATATATATTCAAGAACAAAAAGAAATTGATATTATTTTCGTCACATTTCTTTTGATGTTAAAGGTATTTGAAGAAAACCAGTCTTAAACTATATCTTACAAACTAGCAAGAGAATGCAATAAGATAAAGAATATATATATTTTATTATTATTATTTTTCATCTTCAATAATATACAATGCAATAATAAATAATAATATAGCAAGAGAATGCAATAATATTTAGGAGTATTTATCAAAATTAAAGTTAAGTCATGAATATATATGTGTGTGTGGAGATAGACTAAATAGCAAAATATTAATTTAAAAAATAGTTTTTCATCCCAATATCTAGAGGAGAATTTTTTTAGAAATCGTTTGGAACTAAGGTATTAAGAGAAAATATGTTTTTTAAATAAATGATATCAGATTTGTACCATAAACTTTCTATCATAAAATTGTTTAAAACATATTTAAAATTTCCAAAAACTGTTTTCAAGAAATGGTGAAACAATTCAAAATGATATACTCTTAAAATTAAATCAAATATATCTTAATTAGATCTACATAAAAAAAAAAAAAGCAGTTCGGTCATTAAAATTTTTTCATTGTTATTAACTTATTTTTATTCTTAGTATTATTTTTGTAAAATGATAGTTTTTTTTTTTATTCTTGTTTCTACGCAAACGTACAAAAGTTTTTCATTTTCTCTTCTTTCCTTTTATTTTCTTGGGAAGAAATGAATTTTTTTAGATAATGTATTTTTAAAAATTATTGACAATTTTAGGGTAGGGGCAAAAATATTGTCAAAATTAGGGTAGAAAAGTCGTGTACCCACGTCTGGCATGCAGACTGGCGATAAACAGTATCGTTGACTGTCAATTTGACAATCAACAGTAGCTCGGACTGAAACTTTTGTCGTGTAGTGGCAGGAAGTCATGTACACGACTTCCTTTTTATAAAACCATAATTTTGGTCCATTCTGCCTTTCATCCAAAATACAATTTCTCATTCTTTCTTTCGTTCTCTCGGGTCCTCTTCGCCATTCTCTTTCTATTTTCTTCAACAAAATCTTCATATAATTCCATCCTACATCAAAAATCACTCACATCTTCCATTCTTCACCCAAAAAATTCTTCACCCATTCCATTTTCACCAAAAATCATCAAAAAAAATACTGTTGTTCCTCTCCAAATTTTATTTTTGTTTTTTCACCACAAGTAAGTTTATTCACATAAATTGTTAATTTATGTTTGTTATTTG
>JBBPDI010096846.1:0-11210 GCA_037974545.1 Cucumis variabilis | reverse complement strand
AACAACAAAATAATAAAATCAAATAACAAACATAAATTAACAATTTATGTGAATAAACTTACTTGTGGTGAAAAAACGAAAATAAAATTTGGAGAGGAACAACATTTTTTTTTTGGTGAAAATGGAATGGATGAATGATTTTTTGGGTGAAGAATGGAAGAGGTGAATGATTTTTGATGTAGGATGGAAGTATATGAAGGTTTTGTTGAAGAAAATAGAAGGAGAATGGCGAAGAGGACCCGGGAGAACGAAAGGAAGAAGGATAAATTGTATTTTGGATGAAAGGCAGAATGGACCAAAATTAGGGTTTTATAAAGGGGAAGTCGTGTAATCCTGCCGCTACACGACAAAAGTTTCAGTTCGAGCTACTGTTGACTGCCAAATTGACAGTCAATGATACTGTTCATCGCCAGTTTGCATGCCAGGCGTGCAAGTGTACTGGAGTCGTGTACCTCAGCTTTAAGAAAGTCGTGTAAATTTTGACAATATTTTCGCCACTATCCTAAAATTGTCAATATTTTTTAAAAATACATTATTTTTTTAAAAAAAAAATCTTTCATGTGACTCCCATATGTATATACATACACACATATATCCTTATTTTTTGTTTTATTTAATTTTAGTTTCTCACTTTTAATAAATCTTAAGCTAGATTTAGTTTTTCTTTTATAAAAAAATAACTTTTGCAAAATTATTTTAAATAATAAACATTTCAAAAATAATTATACAAATATCACAATTTATTATGATATAGACATAGATAATAATAATCTATCGACATTTTGTATATTGTAAATATTTTGGTTCATCTTTATATTTAAAAACAATATTTAATCTTTATCAAAACGGATAAAATCATAATAATAAGAATTCTAAGAATCTATCATCGATAGACATTTTTAGAATTCTATCGGTGTTTATCAATATCTATCATTAATAGATTTTGAAACTTTGTTATATTTAATATTAAAATAGTTTTAGTAATTGAATATCTTTTTAAAAAAGAATTATTGTGAGGTTATTAGTGTTTGGGTATTTGTTATGAGTGTGTATAGTCAAACAAACATAGAAAAAGTATCTTTTCTACTTTATTACATGTGGGAAAAAATTCAAGAGGATAGCATAAGTTTTCTCTCATTTTTCTTTTGAATTGTGCAAATTTCAACCATCCATATCTTTGTTATGCTAATTAATTATTGCGTTATCCACTTAAGTTTAGTTGAAATTTTAGAGATAATTATTAATTATGAAACAATATTTTTGAAACGCATATCGTAAATATAGTAAAATTGTGATAGACTATTTGCAATATAATCTATTAATTATAGACTCGGTAAATTTTTATTATATTTATAATTTATTTAAGATATATTATATATGTTAATACTTTAAATGAATGGTTATATTTGTAATGTTTTTTTTCCCAAGAGAAATATAGTTTTTTTTTTCAAATTCAACAATAATTGAGTTAAAATTTAGATAAATAATATAAATTTGTATTGTTAAACTATAAGTAAATAAATTTATAGTAATTATTGCATACTGTTGGAACAACTACGTTAGAATGAAAATTTTAGCATCGATAGGAAACACCAAATCTGTAAAACAATTATACAACAATGGAATAGACAACAGTTACAAAGGAAAAAACCTGTAAAACAAAAGATCGTAAGGAGAGGTTGAATCATGGATCATATTTTTTAAAGATGTTTCGTGGCTCAGTTTAATGTGCAAAAGTTTGAAATTAGATGTCACGACATCCCTTGGATAAAATAGTCGTCTCAATTGAAATTGCATTGGAACTTAGCGAAATTAACACCTTCAAGTTGTGCTCGAAAAACAAAGTGTAACAAGAGTGAACGAAAACATAAAGGAAAATGAGAACAGAAAAACAGAGAGGAGAGTGTTTTTTATACATCTGAAATATAGATACGAGTCTTTTTATGGTTCAAAATAACCAAAAGGTGAACATGCTTGCAATTGATCGTTCGAGATATAGGACACGAAAGGGGGAAGTTGCCACAAACATCCTTAATGTATGTGATACGAAAGATAATTTTGTGTTTGTCTTAGCTGGCTGGGAAGAATCCGCAGTTGATTCGCGCATATTTAGAGATGTTATTTCAAGACTTAACGGAAGGTTTTGAAGGGTAACTACATACACATCCTTCCTTGCAAATATATTTTCAATCTTCGCAATTAGACCTTTGAAATGTTCGATATTCCAACATGGTGTTACTACCTATACAATGTCAGCTACCCCAACGTTGAGGGCTTCCTGGCTCCATATAGATGACAAATATACCACCTACAAGAGTGGCATGGTGCAGATAATGCATCTACAACAATACGAGAGTTCTTCAACATGAAACATTCTTCTGTATGGAATGTGATTGAAAGAGTGTTTGATCTATTGAAAGGTTATTGGGCAATCCTTTAAGGAAAGTCACACTACCTAGTCCAAGACTAATGTTGCACGATAATGGCTTATTGTCTACTGCACAACCTCATCAATAAAGAGATGACAAACGCTGATATAGTAGAGGGTTACAATGAGAGTGACTCAACGTACGCAATGACCACAGGTGACAGATATTCACTACATTGAGACCTTCAATGAGTTAACGGAGGGATGATCTGGCCGAAGAAATGTTTAGTGAATGGAAGTTACGTAATCAGTAGTACCCTTACGTAGTTAGTAGTATCGTTACGTAATTTGTTAATGATGGAAATTTTACTTGTTTTTTCATACATTTTGATTTTTTTTTGTGAATGTATGTATAGCTATCACATCAATCAATAACTTGCAAATCACTTGAAGCACAATGTACTATGTTGCATACTTTCTGCCTTATGTTACTTCCTTTTCATTAGCATATTTATGTATATTTACTAGTATGGCAAATTCTTCCCGAACCCCTAAACACATCTGAATGAAAGAGGAAAGGTCTAAACTGGTCAAGTGCTTGGTGGAGTTGGTCTCCGCTAGTGGCTGGAAGTCGAATAACGGTACCTTTAGATGTGGGTACTTGACACAGCTACAAAGAATGATGACAGAGAAGCTGCTAGGATGTAACATTCGTGGTTCACTGACAGTATACTGTCAGATAAAAACCCTGAAGAGAACGTTCCAGGTCATCGCAGAAAGGAGTAGCCAATCATGCAGTAAGTTTAGTTAGAATAATGAATTCAAGTGCATCATCACTGAAAAGGATTTGTTTGACAGTTGGGTGAAGGTATTTTATTCATTCTATCGATCACTATTCGTTTATAATCGTACTAAAAAAACTAATAATTTATTCAATTGTTTGCACAATCATCCTGCCACCAAAGGCCTCCTCAATAAATCTATTCCCTATTACGACGACCTATCCTATGTTTTTGGGAAAGATCGTGCTACAAGAGCACGCACAAAGACCTTTGCTGATTTGGGGTTGAATGTGCCAGGAGGGTATGATGGATTCCCGTCGACGATGCTAACGATTCTGAGATACCTATAATGTATAGTAAAGGACTAGACATGTCACTTGATAAGATCATGGGCATAGAACCTGGTCAATCTAGTGAGGGTAGGAACGCCTTCGAGTAGAAGCAGGAGGAAGTGGGGAGAACAGACAGTTGAAGCTATCAACATCATCGCCATGTAATGGAATTTGTGAATGACCAGTTGAAGGTCATTGCAGAATGGCTGAATGCACAACATTAAGTAGAGGGCAACTACGGTGCAGAAGCCGTGAACAGGTTCAGGAAATCTCTGAACTAAGTAATCGTGATAGGGTCGGTTTATGTGGATAATAGTGCACAATGTTCGACATGAAAGCGTTCTTGTGGATACCTAACGAGCTTAAATTGGACTACTGTACCGTGATGCTGAAAGATAACACTTGACACATGTTGATTTTTGTTTGTTTCTTCCTTCTATCGGCTGGTTTATCTGTTTTTATGTATTTGTCTTTATTTCTTAATCTATTTGAAAAGATTTTGCTAGAAAGCTTATATATATTAATGAATTTATGTTCGGGTAAATATGTATTTGAAATGTCTTTTGCCTTCCTTTATTACCTAAGTAACAAATCATAGTGATGTATGCTTAAACTAGTATCGAGCACAATAACCTAAAGCAATGAGGAAATGCCTTTGTGGAGATTGATCCAAAATTAATCAACTAAGGATCCTAAGTAAGAAATTTTAATAATATCAATTTGTAATTATATGTTTTCCATTACATGTGTACGCCAAAAATAAAGTAGAAAAACTAACGATTCAAGTTAAATTTATGAAATGGACATCATAATTAAGAAAATTAAAGAAAATAATTTGAAGCAAAATTTTATATTTCATGGAAAATATATATGCATGGAAAAAAGGTTAGTGCAAAAACAAGATCGAAGCTTAATTTATGATATAAACGTCGTAATTAAGAAGCTTTTTTCATTTGATGTACCATATATGTGCATGCAAAAAAAAACAACTGAAAAATCATGATTGAGGTTGAGTTTATTAAATGAATATCATAGTTAAAAACATTTAAGAAAATCAATTTAAGAAAACATATGTGTTGCATGTAAAGTATATGTGTTAAAAAAAGTAATGAAAAACTATAATTTACCGCCTGACTTATAATAATATAAATAATATAATATGCACTCCAAACATATATTATAATATCATAGATTATAATAGTTTGCACTCCAAACTATTATAACTCTCGAACTATTATAATAACTAAACTATTATAAGTCACTTCTCACTCTAACCGTCTCCTTATAATTTATGAAGTTGTTATCGAGTTTTGTGCTTGTTAACTCTAATAAGTAACAATATTAACTTAATTAATCAAGACATTATTATTTTTATTAAACTACAAAAATCTCATTTTCGAAGACCATATCTCACGTTTCGAAGAAAAATTATTTATTTTTTATATTTTCCATCAAGATTGCATTTTAATTTTATTAGTCTTTAAAAAAAGAGATTTTTAAAAAAATATAATAAATTAACAAAATATTTAAACAATTTCAAAAAGGAAAAAAAACTTGCACGTCGATAATAAAAAATACAAAAAATGTGATTAATTGGAATCAGACAAATGATTTAGATTTAGCTCCAATTAGCTCCAAATCTAAACGATATTTTTTAAGATTCTTTGTAAACATTATTTGGATATTTTTTATGTAGGATCGTTTAGATTTTATCATTTAAATTTGGGTAGCCAAATCTAAACAGTTTTTTTTTTAAGATTGTTGTTTAGATTTGAAAATTTTAGTTTTTTTTAAGATAACTTTTGGGAAATCATTTTAAATAACAAAAATTTCAAAAATAATTATATAAATATTGCAAAATATAACCATCTATTATGATACAAATACAAATAATAGTCTATCGTTATCTGTCGTAGATAGATTGATATTTTTTTATATTGTAAATATTTTGGTTCATCTGTATATTTAGAAACAACCTTTAATTTTTATCAAAACTAATAAAATCACAATAATAATAATTTTTAGAATCTATCACCATTAGACATTTATAAAATTCTATCGATGTTTATAAGTGACCTTGATAGATACCGATAGAAGTTTACTAGTGTTTATCAATGTCTACCATTGATAGATTTTAAAACTTCTTATATTTGTTATTAAAATATTTTCAATTAGTTTTTTAAAAAATTTAATGTTAGGCTATCAAAGTTTGGCTATTTGGTATGTGTGTATAGTCAAACAAACCTAGAAAAAGTATATTTCTTTTCTTTATTACATGTGGAAAAAAAAGTATCATATGACTTACATATTGCAGTTTGTAGCTTTATTTTCTTTTTCAAGAGAATAATATAGGTTTTGTCTCATTTTTCTTTTGAATTTAATAATAACATGGTGCAAATTCAACCATCCATATTTTGTGAGGTAATTAATTATTGTCTTATCCATCTAATTTTTGTATGAACAATTATGATAGATAGAAATTTTAAAGATAATTATTAATTGTGAAACAACATTTTAAAAATAGATTGAAAATATAGTATAATCTATCTATGATAGACTTTTATTCCACATATATTATTATTTTTAATATATTTTATCAATTATAAACTCTAATAAATTTTGCTATATTTACAATTTATTTAAGATATATTATATATGTTAATATTTAAATTAATTGTTATATTTACATTTTTTTTGCATAATAGAAATATATAGTTTCTTTTTCAAATTCATGATTGAGTTAAAAGTTGGACAAACATTTATAATAGTTTTTTCAAATTCATGATTGAGTTAAAAGTTGGACAAACATTTATAATAGTAATTAATGTTTTGTATATTAAACATAATTAGATAAACAATATAGATTGTATTGTTAAACTATAAATGTCTTTTGCCGAAGTAAATAAATTGATGGTAATTATTGCATACTATTAGAACATTTACATTTGAATCAAAATTTCAGTATCGATAGGAATACCAAAATTTCAAAACAATTATATAACAATGAAGTGGACAACAACCACAAAGGAAAAACCTGCAAAATAGAAGATTGTAAAGAGAGACTGAGTCATGGATCACACTTTTTAAAGATGTTTCGGCTTAATGTGCAAACAGTTCGAAATTAGATGTTACATCGTCTTTAGGATAAAACAGTCGTCTTAATTGAAACTACACTAGAACTGAAAGAAATCAACACATTCGAATTTTGCTCGAAAAACAAAGAGAAAAATGAGAACAGAAAAACTGAGAGGAGAGTGTTTTTTATACATTTGAAATATAGAGATGAGTCTTTTTATAGGTTTGAACAATTCAAATCAATAGAAAATGGTTCTGTCAATAAAATAAATATGAAATTAAATAAATAAATAAATATAAGAAAAGAAAAACAAAAAAATTTTATTTAACAAATAATCATTGGACTTTAAAGATTTTTTTTTAAAAAATAAATTGTTTCAAATAAAAGAATTTTGATTAAAAAATATAATATTGTTATTTTATTCCTTGCCTTGCTTCGCCACGATCGACCGAAAGATGACGACGAAACATGGGTACCTCTTGGATTTTCCTCACATGTGATTCATCTTTTTCTATATACATGAGTCTCATTCTTTCTAAGGTTTTGAAAATCTTCTCTTTGGCTAGTCTTTTCATCAAAGGATCTTGCAAATTTTCATCACTTCATATGTGATTCATCTAACTACACCAGTAGTCATAAAATCTTTAACAATACTCTGCTTAAAATATTGATCGTCTCTTGTCGTTATAAATGAGATTTTGAACTTTTGTTATTGTTGCAGTACTATCGCAATAACTTTTAACCTGAATCCTTTTTATGGTATTCCTCTTGAACCCTTTTATCTTTCATGAGCGTACAAAACACATTGAAAATGACTCTCACTTTGTTCGTCATCATCTCTTGAGCAACACTCTCCTTTTACGCTCTCCTTCCACTACTAAGCAACTAGCTGATATCTTCACCAAAGCCTTAACATCCAACCACTTCAATCAGTTACTTACCAAGCTCAAGTTCATAGCCACACTACCACCTTGAGTTTGAGGAAGGGTATAAATGCAAATTGCATGTTATTGTATAATAATTTAATTGATAATTGGTTTATTGTTTGATAAAAGTTATTATTTAATTGCATGTTATTGTATAATAATATCCATAAATATGTTATTATATTCTAAATGTCCCTAATCGATTATTATTGTGGGACAACAATAAATTAAGATCAGTATAAGTTATAATTGATAATCATAGGATGATTATATGTAGAGACATAAATTATAATCATATTTTCTTATTAGAGAATAAAAATTGGATTGACCCCTTTTGAGATTATTACATGGACATGTGTCATAAATAATCTTAAATAATTGATTTTTTTCATCTTTAGACCTGAGATTATTATAGTGTCAAACATAAGAATTAATATATTATGATGCAATCAAATGCTATCTTTAACCAAATAATTATAAAAGTCGTACTTGAATACGTTATGAATTATGTAGTTGACAATGATTAATCAAGATGAAATTGATCCTTTTTGTTATGAAGAGATGTCTCTAGATCCCTCAATTAAGCTTAATTGTAGAAATGCATGATCATGCTATAAATGAATTAATAAGGGTATTAATGTCATTTATTATTTGAGTATGTTTATTGATCGAGAAAGAAATTGAATTAGATAAGGTGACTTTGTCCATAACTTATATTCAATTATAGATACCGTGTGATAAAAGAATTAAAGCAATAATTATATTAGGTTATGTTGGATCATCCACTTAATTTAATATGGATAGCCATAATGTCTTGCTAGAGACCAATTATGACTTTATGAGTCATAAAACGAGTTATGGATCCATTGCCATATTAAATTAACCTAACGAATCTCACACAAAAGAAATGAGTCAAATTTGTTTTTAGGTTGGGTAATTAATAAGTACAATTGGAGAATTGGAATCCTATTAGGAAACGTAATTAATAAGTCCAACTGGATAATTGAAAATTTATTAAGATACGTAATTAATTAATAAATCCAATTTGAGAATTGAAAACTTATTAGGAAGCTTAATTATTAGGAAGCTCCATGAAGCCTATAAATAAGACCTTAGGGGTCTTATTTTATATACAAGCAAATACATAAAATTCATTCTACACAAAGAGAAAATAGAGAGAGTCAAAATTCTCCCTTTGTGAAGTTGTCGTAGACCCAAATTCGAAGAATCGAATTCCTTGTTCGTATGTGGATACGATCATAGAATGCTTGTGATTTCACAATGTTTTAGTGATACGAATTGGAGGATCATTCTTATCAAGAACATAGACAATTCAAATTTGGAACATCGGCACAGAGATATGTTTATTCATTATTTAATTATTTATACAGTGTTTTTACGTTCTAAGGGTTGGAGAAAATTTTTCATGTTAATTTCACTACATTTAGCCTTAGTTCGAATTCCGATAGAGATCACATAACAAGTTTTATGCAAGTTGAATACAATTTTGTTAACGAGTTAATCATAGGTCTAATAATCACTTTTTTTATATTCACATATAATATAATATTTTCTTTGATATATTAAAAAAAATTAATAAAATTTTAAATTTAATTAAAGAAGAAAATGACACAATAACTACTTAGCTAAACTTGTTTTGGTAGATAATTTTTATACGTGTTGTCCTAACAAAAGTATCAATTTAGACTATTCAAGACAGATTGGTTTGGTCCAATGTTTAAAAATACATGAGAGTCTACTAACATCATTGATAATTAAAAAATTGTATATTCAAATGATCTAAATGATGTGATGAACACAATTCAATTGGAACTTTCAATTGCCCATAAAGATGAATCCATCCAGATTTAATTACAAATAAAATGCTGATAATTCTCCAAATTTATTATTGTTTTTCTTACATATATATATATATTGAATATATGAATTACAACTCTATTTTTTTATTAAATCAATTATTGTTCGAATTTTAATGCTTGTAATCCGAAATATTCATCAAAGGTAAGGTATTATTTGAAATTCATTTTAATTTTGTTTGATAATTATTTTGTTTTTTATTTTTATTTTTAAAATTTATACATAACTTTACCGTTATTTTCAACCTCCATAGATAAATAAATTGAGTTTTCAATTAAATTCTAAAAACAAAAATAATTTTTTTAAAACTTCATTTTTATTTTTTATAAAAAGAAGAACTTGACTTAACTAAAGAAAATAACAAGACAAGAAATTGATAGATCAAAAGGGTGTTTATATGATTAGTTTTTTAAAAAAATTGAATCACTACTAAATGAGTCGATTATTTATTTTGAAATTTGTATGTTTTCACCCTTATAATTTGTAATAGATAGTTTTCATATTTATCATATTAATCATTTGAGTTCTCAATCGACTAAAAGAACAATAACGAGTTTTTAAAAATAAAATTATCAAGATATGTTTCATTATTTTTTTTATAAAAAAATTAAGTTTATAAACTCCTATAGTAGATAAGTTTTATACTATGTTATTGATGGTAAAAAATTGAACAAAGCTTTCAAAACAATAATTTTTTTTTTAAAAGAAAACTTTGTTTTATTTTTTAAAATGTTTTATATGTCATTTAAGAAATATTAATGGTAGATTAGGGATTAAAAATTGGAAATTAGGGCCATTAGGCATCTCGGAACGCTGACGTGGATTCCCGATTTCTTGTCGGCCTCCCGAGAAAAGGAGACATTGTTCCAAAATTCCATTTTCCATAATCCAATTCCATATGAGTCTTAAATCAAATCTCAAAGCTCTTCTTCGTTTTCGGTCCTCCACTTGTTGCTGTACCTTCCAAATTCTCTCTTCCTTCCTCTTATTATCCTGCTGTTTCTCTTCGATCTTCCCTTTTTTGGTCCTTCACCACCCTCCCCCCTCGTCTTCCGGCGCCTGTTTATGAACCACACGTTTTTTCTTCTTCTATTTATTCCGGCTGTCGTTGCTACTTTTCAACACAAATTTCAATCCAATGTATCTAGCCGAAGTACTTTGATGTTCATGGCCCGCTAGTGCGACTGGCTTTTTAAGCCTACACCGACCTTTTCCGGAAAAGTATGTCTATGTTCATCATCCACGAGTTAATGCATTGGCGGCATTAACTCGTTCTACACGTGATTCTAGGGCTTTATACTGCTTTTGCTTTGACGCTGGTGAGTGTACTATTCGATAGTGATTTGGTTTTCTTTTTGTACAGTTTGCGGGAATTGCGCATTTGTTTCTGGCTCTTGTGTACATGACTATCTCAGACGCTTCCGGTCCGAGCGAGGAACTTCTATGGCTCTCTTCGGTCTTTTCTGGCATTGTTTTCTGCAAGATTGTAAGTGTTGAGTACCGGTTCATATTGTTGCTTTTTTGTTTGAAGTAGAGTAGGTGAATGACTATCTGCAATCTATGATTTCCTTCGCTGTCGTCATTGATGTATAATTCTTATTCACCTTCGCATGTAGCAGCATTTCACCTGTCGAACTGCATTTTTGCCCCCGGTTTATTACGCTCTTTTTTTACCTAATTTCTGCTAATTCTTTTAGAAGCTGGTAGTTGATTCAGTTACCAGTTGTTGTCTCGTTTCAATGTGCATATATTTATAAATGTTTATTAGTGCTGGCGTCTTGTGTGAATATGTGAATTTTAATACATGATGCTCTCATATGCACGTCTGTTAGTATTTTAACGATAGGA
>JBBPDI010096837.1:0-11211 GCA_037974545.1 Cucumis variabilis | reverse complement strand
TGTTCAGTCTCTGTCTTGGAGTAAACTAAAATATCATCAATAAACACTATAACAAAAGTGTCTAAGAAATCCTTAAACACTCTGTTCATCAGATCGATGAATACAACAAGTGCATTTGTCAAACCAAAAGACATTACAATGAATTCATAATGTCCATACCTTAAACGAAAGTCAGTCTTAGGAATGTCACTGTCTCTAATCCTCAACTGATGATAACCTGAGCATAAATAAATCTTAGAGAATATAGTGGTTCCTTGCAACTGACCAAACAAGCCATCAATTTTGGGCAATGGATACCTGTTCTTGACTGTTACTTTATTAAGTTCCCTATAGTCAATGCAAAGATGCAGTACATTGATAAAGTTCCCTATAGTCAATGGATACCTGTTTTTGAATTGAACTTAGATTCTTACTTGAATACTAGACTCATACTTAAACATAAAACTCGATAAGTTTAATAAAAGTTTCACAACGATGAAGAGAATTTATAAAAAGTTTGGGTCCTAATTCAAACAAAGTTTTGAAAGTTCAAATTAAATATAAAAAAAAGAAAGTTAAATCACGAAAACCCCCAACAGTCTCCATTACTAAAGTAACCAAATAAAACATAAACATAAAGCGAAAGCAGTTTGAAGGACATTCTCCTATGGCAATCACGGCTCCTTCTTATCCCTCGTCGGTCTACCTCCCTTGTTACCTTTGCCTGAAGAATTAAACATAATAGGGTGACTATAAACATACCCAATAAGAGATCCACTACTGGTCCCGTTAGGGAAAAAATTAAAACTGTTAACTTTCTATAAGTGGTGCCCTACACTTTATCAGTCTTGTGATTCGTAGGAACACTCATAATCCGTCTAATGCCTTGCAAGACTTATATATCATTCTAGTGCTCTACAGGAAGCACGTATCAGTCTAGTGCCCCCAAAGGATGCATAGCATGTAATGATCCCGTAAGACCCCTACAAGGCACACTACCCAAGACAAAGCTAACAATTTTCCCTCAGTCCATTCTAAACATTTAATCAATCCATTCTCATTACAATTCAACTACCTCATTACGTAAATGTTCTAGTTTAACACACTTGCATTCAACTTACTCAGTTCTATCACAACAATAGTCACTAACAACCCAATACATCGAACAAACAACCTATATACATAACGCCTCTCTCGGTTCACAAGTACTCTGCCTATACTTTAATATACTAAACACTCATCCTAGGTGTTAATCATCATGTTCACACAAGCATATTTGACAGTCATACACTACTTTTGTCATCACATCAACATACATATATATATATATATATATATATATATATTTCAGCCAGCCATGTTGTACATTTATCATCATGTCCACATCAAGATACATATATATCCGGCAACTATACTCAGTTCAGAGATATCCTTATAGTCAACATATTTCAAGTCTAATGTAGTTCAGAGATACCCATACAATCAACATCTTTCGATTCTATTGTAGAGACCGGTAGTAGAAACCCCTTACCTTACATTAGGTAAGCTCTCTAATCGCACTAAAGTCCACGAAAAACAACCTAAACATCAAAATGAATACTCAATATTTTCTCCAACACATCACCCACTTAAAATCAATAATCATTCACAATTTACCCAAATCGAATGAAGCAAAACTTCCAATGAAGCTCGCTTCGAAACTTTGATATTCAAGCACCACCTCTCCAAATGTCACCTTAAAATCAAACAACGCCCAATCAAATAATCAATCTTAATACTTGAATTTGATTTAGAAACAACTACAAACCATTCACAGCATATATAGAGAGGCAACAACGATCGAATCTAAACAAAAAGGAGTGCAAAATAGATCAGAACGTGGATCAAATTTTCAACTCGTGGCTGGAAGATAGGGAGTCACGTGGTTGTGCTTTGTAGACGAGGTAAATTGGCTTTCGATTTACAACTGGGAGGAGCAGCACGCGCAGACGTTTCACGACCGACAAACGAAGGGTCACATTGCACTGATGGTGAGAAACCAAAAGCCGCAGTGGTGCAGAACAGTTGGCAGAGTCGTGACAGTGCGAAATGGTCGGAGGGGTTACGCGTAGAAGAATCACACAGCAGCTTCATGAACTGGAGTGGACGGTCAACAGCGTTACGGGATATGGCACGACTGGGTTTCATCATACGGAATAGGCTCGGCTAGTGCAAGGTGACAATGGGACGGTCGATGGCCTGCTGTAAAATTGAACGAAAAAGGAAAGGAAACAGAAAGGTGGGGGAGGCAGTCGGCTAGGGTGAGAGGAAAAAGAAGGAGAAGAAAGGAGGGCTGCCGCACGGGAAAGAGAAAGAAGAAAAGAAATTATTTTCTTTTTTATATAAAAATAATAATAATAATAAGGGAATTTTTTTAAAATAGTGTATTTTACAAAATATTTACAACCTATAGCAAATTCTATCATTGATAGTCATTGATATGCTATAGTGATAGAGGACTATCAGTGATAAAAACTAAAATTTTGCTATATCTTGTAAATATTTTAATTTATTTTGCTATTTTTAAAAATGCCCCTCATAATATATTGTTATTATTATTATTACCTTTCCAATTTCTTTTTCCTCCGTCAATTCTTTTCTTTCTCATTAGAAAATTCCTCTTCCACCCTAAGTGTAATAAAATAACACCCAAAAAATTAAAATCTTTAAATAATAAGGCAATTTAATTAAAATAAAATACCTTAGAGCTCGGGTGTTACAGTTGAGGTTGAATTCTAATTCAACCTTGGTTGGAAAATATCGCAACTTAAATCCTTTAATTATGATTAGCCAATTGAAGCCTTAAGGGAAAAATCGAACTTGTTACAACTTAATTCTAAAAAATTTTAATTACTTAAAGCCTAAAAATTAACATTTGATGGTTAAACTCAGAATCCAAAAAAACTCACAACAAATGGCTCAAAATAGGTGAAGATAGGACAAATAGGCTTGGCTAAATGGATGGCTCCCACACAACTCAAATGCGGCTTGGATGGCTCAGACAGTGAGGGAACTTTGCAGCTCAGATTTGCCTCTAATGGAGAAAGAGCGGCTTGGATCAAGATTAGGTTCGTTCGACGACTGTTGGAGACAGGATGGAAGAACACTCAAAAACCAGACAGCTTGAGTGGAGACAAGATGCGATAGAAACAAGCAACGCTCGGCTCGACATGAGGATTGTTGGATTTGTCAGACGGTCGTCATCGCGAGGAGGAGCGGAGTGGCTGAAGGACTCGCGATGGTCGGAGATGCACAATTATGGCGACGGTGCGGTTAGGATTTTCTTTTGAAGAAGAAGATGAATATTGACTTTTGCACATCAAACTAGAATGGTTTTAAATATATAAATAATAATAATAATAATAATAAAATATCATTACTATTCATAATAATATCCTTTTCTTTCAAATTCTTTTTCGAAAATTGAAATTTTCTCTCTCTTCATGAAATTCTTATCAAATCCCCTTTTTATCTTCGACGAATAATTATATTCTTATTGGGAACATTTTTAAAAATAGCAAAATAAATTAAAATATTTACAAGTTATAGCAAAATTTTGGATTCTATCACTATAACATATCAATGACTATCAATGATAAAATTTGCTATAGGTTGTAAATATTTTGTAAAATCTACTATTTTTGAAATTTCTCTTTTTATTATTAATCATATTTTTCTAACAATGTAATTATTTTCCTTTTTCTTCCTCAATAAAATATTTTCTCTTTCCTCCAAATTTCCAAATCAATAATATAACACCTTTAATAATTATATTATCCTCAATAATATAAGTTTTCTTATTTTCCATAACTTAACTAATTATATGTATATTTATACATATTAACAAAAATTCTTAAATCTCACCAAAATAAATTACCAAAATCATTCATCCTTCAATTAAATCTTTCACAACACCAAAATTCCAAAATCAATAATTAATTAAATATTCTTCCACTAAATGTTTAATTACTCCTAACTTCCACAAAATTTAATAATTTTCATTGAATGAAAACAAATAATAGCCAAAAAATTAACCTCAAAAAATTATCTTCATTTTGGGGCGTTACAGAAAAATGAAGGGCAAACCTAGAATATTTATAAAAGAAACGGCTAGATTCATACGCTTTTTTATTTTGTTACACGACCCGTAAATATTTATCATTTTCTTATATTTATGAAAATTAACCTAAAATTAAACCAAACTATTAATTGATTTTCCAAATAATTACTTAATTGATTTCTAAGTTAAATATTTTATATTTATTTTAATCCAAATTTTAATCATATTCAAATATAAATTTCTCTCAAAAGCTATAGTTTTAATGTTTATCATACACACATTAATTTTTAACCTATAGTTTTAATATGAATCCAATTCACATAAAATCAATATTTGAACTCATTCAAAATATTTTATTCTCTCATAAATTAGTTTCGAATCATATCCAAAATTAAATTTATATAATAAAATTTAATTAAAAAATAATTTTTATATTATAATGTATCACCATACATTATATTAATTCCCAAAGTAAATTTAAACATTTCAAATTACAAATCAATATATATTAACCTCATTATCCTTTACGAGCTAGGAAAGAGGCCTAATGGACCTACAGATCAAAAGCTACAACGATATGAGATTAATTAGTTTAATTCATTAACCACATTAATCAATATTCG
Source organism: Cucumis variabilis (assembly GCA_037974545.1). Taxonomy (NCBI): domain Eukaryota; kingdom Viridiplantae; phylum Streptophyta; class Magnoliopsida; order Cucurbitales; family Cucurbitaceae; genus Cucumis; species Cucumis variabilis. Next base: position 6,510 of record JBBPDI010096837.1, on the reverse strand, counting down.
TTAACTGTGTGTACACTTCACTAAAGACTCACAATTACTATGTCACCCCTAAGTTACTTCTAGTTCTTAAATGTCAGTGCTCATTTAATGAATAACATGTTTATGGTCCAATCAATAAATAGAAACCCCTCTCATGTCATAGGGAGGGTAGGACCTATTGTTCAAGTCCCAGAGACACCATTTAAGGAAACACTCATCTACTTACCTTAAAATAGGAAATTAGTGAATTCCATCTTGTGTAATTATGTTTCTAACTCCCCACTCGGTCTTATCCCCAAAATGACAAACATACTAAGTAAGCAATTTGTCCACTCTCAACTATACAAATCAAAGGAGAATTCCTTGCGAATAGGAGTTTATAAAACACTCATGATTAAGACTAAGTTGTTGGGATTTATGTCCTAAAACTCGTAGAGTATTATAAATATAATTCATTAACCATTATTAATAAAATGTTATTATTATAATAATTATTATTGATTATATTATTAGTTTTGTCTTAAGAACCTAAATCAAATAAAATAACATCCTAAGTTGTTTAATGAGTCTTGAACAGTATGTAAAGATATACAGGGATCAATATTTGAGATCAGCTTAAAGGGTCTATACTATAGGGATAAGGCTGAGTGCCTTATCCTAATAACACTATGGATATGCCTCACTTTGTATTTGACACAAAGACAATGATTCACCCGTTCGTGTAGGTGACATGCGAGTGAGGGTATCCTATGCAATGAGTTTGCATAAGATCGGACTGTGAAACAGTAACCACTAGATATAACTTTGTTAACTAGTTAGGTTTCTATTTCATGAGGATGACCTAGGTAACCTAGTCTTAATCCTGAGTGTATTATGAACTCCTATTCGAGAGAGATTGTACGGATGAGAGTGGCCAGATCGCCGACTTAATAAGCTTATCATTTTATAGACAAAACCGAATGGAGAGCTGGGAACATAATTACACAAGATGAAATTTACTCATTTCCTATTTTAAGGTAAGTAGTGAGTGTTCCCTTAAATGGTGTCTCTGAGACTTGAACAAATGGCCCTACCCTCTCTATGGCATGAGAGGGGTTTCTTTGTTGGACCATAAACAAGTTGTTCATTAGAGGAGCATTGTATTACAGGACTAGAGGTAACCTAGAGGTAAAACAGTAATTTGACCCAACTAGTGTTACGAACATTCCTGAAGGACTAACTTACTGTTATTGGTCTATATATGTGGACGCAGAAATATATCTAAAGTGAGAAGAGTTCAACTGTGAATCTTTAGTGGAGTGTACTCACAGTAACAAATATTGATTAACGTGGTTAATGAGTTTAGCCAATTAATCTCATATCATTGTAGCTTCTAATGTGTAGGTCCATTAGGTCCCCTTCCTAGCTCATAAAGGGTAATGAGATTTATTTATATTGGTTGTAATTTGAAATGTTCAAATTTACTTTGGGAATTAGTATAATGTATGGTGATATATTATAATATAAAGTTTATCAAACTTTATTATATAAATTTGATTTTGGATATGAGTCAAAATTAATTTATGAGAGATAAAATATTTGAATGAGTTCAAATATTAATTTAATTTGAATTAAATTAAAATTATTGGTGAGAGAAATTTATATTTGAATATGATTCAAATTTAATGTAAGTTAAATATAAGAGATTTAATTTAGCTATTAATTAATTGGAGAATCAATTAATAGTTTGCTTTATTTTTATTTTATTTTATTTTATTAATATAAAAATATAAGATAATGGAGAGATATTCATTAAATAAGATTTAAATGAAATATTAATTAAATATGATTTAATTAATTATTAGCTAATTGATTAATGGTTAATTAATTAATTGATCTGAAATTTCTATTAATTTAATATTTTTTAAATTAATAGAATCTCATGATTTTCTCCTGCTCTCTTTCCTACTCTATGAAGGAAAGAGAGTTATAAATATCTAGAAGAAAACAGTTTTCTTTAACGATTCAATCAACCAAAAGAAAAACTAATAATTTTGTTTTTCTGCAAAAGAGTTTCTCTTAAACATCTCTAAACTTTTTCTCGTCCCAATTGGTTCCCACAAACCAATCTCATCCTAGAGAATAGGAAGGTTTTCGACTGGTAGTGTCCTAATTTGGAGTTTTATTTTGTAGATTCAGAGACTTCAAACAAGTAAGTTTTTGTTTTTATAATGTATAATTAGAAAGCATACTTAGCTTTTATGTCTTAATAAGAAAACTAGCTTCTTAATATTTTTTTTATCAATGTACTGGTATTTTGGGATTCTCAAATTAAATTGAGGAATAGTTCTATAAAATCTTTTATTGCCATGGGCTTTTATCCCTTCATAAGTTACCTAGGTCATCCTAATAAAATAGAAATCTAACTAGTTGACGAAGTTACATCTAGTGGTTACTATTTTATGGTTCGGTCTTATGTAAACTCATGATACACTCACTTGCATGGCATCTACATAAACGTGTTGGATCACTGTGTTTGTATCAAATAAAAAGTGAATTGTATCTTTAGTGTTACTAGAATAAGGTACCCAACCTTGTTCCTATATTATACACTCTTTAAGTTGTATATCTCAAGCATTAATCCATGTATATCTCTCTGCATATTGTTCAAGTGTGAAACTCCAAATTTCAAAGACCTTTGGTACTCGTTAAGATTTGGTAAGGATAAGAGAAAATGAGATTTAAAGGAAAAGAAAGTAAAAATCCTCGGAAAAGTAATAAGTTTTTATGTTTAAGTCAAAGAAGGGAAAAGTTGAAAATTGGCTAAGTGTCAAAAGAAAGAGCTAGGTATTTAGAGGTAAGGTGGGTGACCAAAGTTTATAAATATCCTCTAAATGACATAAATTTTGCAGCCAAGTGTTGGTTAAAAACCACTAAGTTAGGCGTTTGATCATGTACTAGCCAGCTAACTTTGAAAATAACTTCTAAAGACAACTCATAGGCGTTTAAAATGGCTTCACAACAAAAAAATGTCTAGGCGAGATGATTAATTTAGAGGTCAGCATAGGTTTTGTTCGGCTATGTGAGAAGGTTAAACCATGTACCAAGTGAAAAGACACTAAAAGGTTAGTAAGTAAAGATGAGCGGCCAAGCTATGCGAGGAAGAACTTGTATGCGAGAAGGTTTGCAACCATGAAGGTTAGTAGGCAAGGAACTAAGTGTTTGACAAGGCTAGGCATTTTAGGATAGCATGCAAAGAAAACATAGAGGTTAGTTAGACGTTTTGGCAAGCTACATGGCTAATTAAGGGCAATCGATTTAAAGTAAATCCATGTGTCCTAATTAAATTCCATGAAATTTGTGGCCAAGGTGGAACTGGATTAAAAAGCAAGAGGTGGATCTAAGGAGATTAAGCTTGGATTAACAAGTTGCAGCTGTCATTCCAATTTTATACAGAATTTTCTTATAAATAAGCAACTTCAAAATTAAGTTTCTCATAATACACTCATGCTAGTTAGTTCAAACCACTTTCAAAAAATCAGAATTTGTGTCTAGTTTATAGGCCAGAGCTGCTGTTCAAAAGTGAACGAGAGAAGGTTTACATTTAAACAAAGAGTAGGTGAGGGGACCATTTTTTAAGGAAAAGTGACCAAGGTGGACGTTTTTCAAGCTACATAACACACCAGTTCGAATTTGACTATGATATTGTGAGGTAAGGAAGTTAAGACATTTTCAAGTAATTTTGTAGAAGAAAGTGTTTCCAAAAGAATTATGGATTTTAAATTATGATTTTTCAAAGTCAAGTTATATTTCTGAATGAAAATGAGTTATTGGGCTTGTTTTTTAGACATGCGGCACGATCATGGCACAACTGAGCAGCAAGGACATGCTCAGGCTACATGTATGACCATGCGCGTTGAGGTTAGCATGCAAGGATGGGCGCGCGTAGCACAATGCGCGTAAGGCACACTATGTTGATGCACGTTGGGTATGCGGCCAGGACGGGCACAAAACCTTACTACGAGGTTAGCACGCGACGCACAACACTCCTTAGTATGGTTAGCACGTAGCAAGGCCTGCCTAGGCCATGCGCGCGTGCCAAGCACAATTGCCATGTCATGGGGCACACTAAGCCATATTAAGTTGTTTTTCTTTTTTTTGGAAATTTTAAGAAATTTTTTAGATATTTTCTTGATTAAGGAATTAATTAAGAATTAAATATGAATTTTTTTTTATCAAGAGGCCTTGAAGGAATTCCCAAACCAAAGATCAATCTAAGTACAATGAGTGAATAAATGGTTTCTATATTCTTTTATAAAACATTGATTTCTAAGCTATTGTTCAAGACATGTTTTATGATAAATGTTTAAGTTACTATTTATATAGTATTTGCAAAAGCTTAAATATTTATTGAACTAATTTCTCAAGGTATGTTATGGTTGACTAACGTGTTGATGGATTTATGAAAGCAAAGGAAATATTTCAAGGTTTTCAATACGTTCTATCCTAGCCCGAATATTCCATGGGACCTATTATATACATGTGGTTAACTCCATACTGATGGTAGGGTTGATGAGCCTATTTTTAACTATGGGCCATCGGGAAGACTATATTGCATGCCTTAAAAGATGAGAATTACAGTGAAAGTTGTTTTCTATTAACTGTTCCTTCTTAGGACGAAGAGGTTTAATACTTCCTGTGACTATGGATCATGTCTTCCAAAAGCTATGCAAATATTCTCAAAATTTCAATGTTTCAAGTATCATGTTGTGAAATAAATGTCTATTGATAAATGTTATTTAAGCTACAATTTTATGCTAAACTGTTTATAAAAACGTGTTTTATAAAACTATCACTCACTAAGTCTTTTGACTTACCATTTTAAAATGTTTTCTCTCTTTCCAGGTATAGATTGTGAATCTCCATGTGTTGAACTTACTACTGCCAAGTCAATTAGTTTTTAGTCACGAAAGGAAGTGATTTATTAAAAGTATTATCATGTTTAATGAAAATTTATACTTCTTATGCCTTATATGTTTTACATAGTATTTATGAAAGTTATTTCAAACGGGCTACACTTCAATTTTACAAGTATAAAGACTTTCGCTTGCAAAATGTTTTATGTTTTCAAGTTAAGGGTGAGTTGAAGGTGTTCCAAAGAGGAATGATTTCAATTGACATCATGCCACCTTTCAGATTCAGAGCAAGTGATCTGGAAAAGGGTGTGACATCAAGACTCATCAAACAACTTAAAATGTTAATTTATTTGATTTAGGTTATTAAGACAAAACTAATAATATAATCAATAACACTTTATTGAAATTACAATAATACATTATTAATAACGATCAACAGATTACATTTACTATCTACGAATTTTAGAATATTAACCCAACATTAACCTAATGTTTTTAAAAGGTCAAGATTGTGTCATGAATTTTTTATGAAAAATCGCTCCACATTCACATTTTTAAAAAATTTCTTGACATTTTTGCTTAAAAAATCACCAATTACTTTTTTTTTTCTTTTCTTTTATTAAAAACATTAAGTGTGTAAAATTGAGTCCGTTTTTCTAGTAGGATTTATTCAAAATTTAGAGTTAAAAATATAACCTTTTGAATCTAAAAGACTACAGCCAAAACCAAGATGAAGATTTTTCTGTTCGACTGTTTGTTAAACTAACACAATACTAAAAAATACTTCTTATCTTTCAAAAGTTTAAAATAAACAAAATTACGGTTAACTTTAGACGAAACTGTTGAGGTAAATTTTTTCAAAGATTTAAAAGAAAATACCCTTAAGGTTTCACATATCTAACTTAAATTGGTCCACTTCTATCTCTCTTGTTTTGAATAAATATCTTACTGAGGGTTCACATTGAAAAAATTGAGACCTCTCATGTATATTGTATAAAATATACATTAGTTACTACTCTTGTTAATTTTATTTAGATGAAACTTGTCTATTTTATATGATAATAGTGCTCATGCATGAAACTTAAATAGGCATGCAATTTTTCTTTTTTAAATGGATCCAACCCAAGAATCATCAACTTCAAAATGCATCATCTTAAGAATGTTCGAAATTGACATTGAAAACGGAGATCTTAGTACAACGCACAAATATCCTACTTTACCATTCTCCTCATTTATGTATACAACTCCCCTCCCCTTCTTAAGCTACTTTTACTCTCTACATTCCACTAATTCCTTTTGCTCTCTCGCAAATATCACTCATTGTTATATCTAACATCTTCCCTTTCTTAAGTTTCCCTCTTTTATTCTATGCCAGTATAACTGTTGATTTAAGTAACATAAACATAAAACATGTACTCTTGATCATATGTACGCTTGATTAAGAGTTTAGAAGTTCAAATCCTCCTTCATATCATGATGTTGAACTTAAAAACAAACTCCTCCTTCGTATCATGATGTTGAACTTAAAAAACAAACTCATTCTCTATTTCACCCATTTTTGTCTCTACCATATCTGTATTAAACAGATTTTCGTTTCCAATTTTGTGAAACACAAATAAATAAAGGAAACAATAAG
>JBBPDI010096834.1:0-11211 GCA_037974545.1 Cucumis variabilis | reverse complement strand
AGCTGCTTTGTTGGTTTGGTGCTGAAAATGGAAGTGGGTATGTTGGGTGTAAATACAAATCCAAATGCTCCATCTACCGAAGCTTTCCCTAAAGAGAATAGAATAATACTTTTCTACTTCTTCCACGTAACCCCATATTTTCTAATCATCCCATTTCCTCTTTTCAATTCTAATTTATACGCCCACTTGAATAATAATAACAACTTGTATACTTATTATTAATTTTGTGATATTATATAATATATTATAACATAATTGTCAAATTTAACAAAATATTTGCTAACATATAACAAAATTTCTAGATTATATAAATAATAGACATTGATATGTAACATTGATAGACAATAATAGAAGTCTATTCGTTTCTATTATTGAAATAAATATTTTAATTTATTTTGTTACTTTAAAAATGCTTATATACTATACATACTTGTTTTATATTTAAACATTTTTAAATTTATCCTAAAATGAATTATGTAGAATTTTATCAACGTATATGAGTGTTCTTTCAATGGTAAAATTTGATAATTCGTTGTATTTTTTAAATATTTAACCAAAAAAATAATTCATAATAATGTACTATGTTTGTTATTTTCACTTGGATATGTATATACATTTTAAAAGTAAAAAGTTTAAAATCTAAATTCTTTTGTTTTAAAAAATTAAACTAGTACTCTTAAATTAAAGAATATGTGTAAAAAAAGTTTTAAAAATAAGGATTAAAGTTGTGTACGAAAAATCTGAAATTGAAAAACAAGATGAGGGAAGATAAGAATGAAGTGTAGGTTAAGGAAAGATAGATTTGAATAATTTGAATGTCAATTATTGTATTGCACTGATTTTCAATCCTACCATTTTGGGAAAATCTCTTCCTTTATGTCCTTTCCATGAGTGCCATTATCATTTATTATATATATATATAATACTAAGATATTCTCTTGATGGTGATATTTATTATATTTCGTTTATCTAAAGATTTAATTTCTATAGAGTCGAATTTTAACATAAATTTCTAAAAATTTATTAGTTGTTTTTTAGAGTTGATTTGAAGTTATTTTAAGTTAACCAACAAACCAACTAAACTAATAAATTTTTTGTTTATTTAAATCTAATTCAATTCAAGTTGAGTTGGATTATAATCAAACAACAGAAATTGAGTTGGTTGATCGGCTTTTTCTAGTCATCAGATTAACTAGTAAATTTATACTATTCACACCTCAATTTAAGGATGCATACTTATTTTCATATATAGTAAAAATGAGATCAAACTATTTAAAAACATAGAAAAATGTACATTTAAATGATTATTTCTTTGTGTTATATTTTAAAAATATCTATGGCAATTTTGTCATTTAAAGCCATTCTTCTTACTATAAAATCACAATTAAATAGAGTTTGATATATATAAATCACAATCAGATAGAGTTTGATATATATTAAATCTAAAAACATTCAAAAATTTTAATGCTAAATTAGTTCAACTCAATAGTAATTCATTCCACCTTTCATCTTAAATCAATAGGAAAGATTTATCCACATTCTCGATAGTTAATGAACCAAAAATACTAAATTTAACTTCCCATCCAATGTAAATTAAATAAGTCACATGTGAACTCACTTTTTGTCTTTATGTAATAATTAGAAGACTAGTAAGATTAAATTCAATGAAAAAGACATATAGAGATAGTATATATTTAATCACCAACCCTTTAGAAAAAAATCAGAACAATAGATTAGAAAGACTTTATTTCAAGTCTTTAATTTAAAAGAAGTTATTTTAAAAAGCTAAGAACCTCACAATTGTTTTTTAAATGTATTTTAATTAATTTTTACAAAATAAATGTTTGAATAAAAATAACTTTAATTTTTGAAGAATAGTTGTAAATATAGCAATTAGATTTAAAATAATTAAATATATAAACTTTTTAAAAAAATTTACAAATATAGCCGAATATGTCAAAGACTATCAATGATTAATCAACTATAGACCATAAAAGTCTATCAACGATAAAAGTCTATTATTGATAGATTTTGCTAAAATATTTATATAATTATTGTTATTTTTAAAATTGCTATGTATTATAATTATCTTAAATAATTATTATTTTTATTGTATATATCAAGCTATATGGATGGAAATTTATGATATTTTAGTAATATATGACCGAAATATAAAGGATATCATGGAATGATAGAGATATATCGAGATAGCATCTTATTTCTAAAAACTTTACAAGATATCTCATGTATTGTTTCATAGATATAGATATTAAGTTATCAAAATATCATGGATATATCATCATGAATAAGTACTCAACATGTTATTTCTTTTGTCTGTAGACGTAGATAATTTCATCCTTTTACCTTTCATCCATCGAAAACTTTAAATTCTAAAATGGTAACAATTTAAATTTTTTATCGTCCAAATTTTTTACTTTGAAGATCTAGAAAGAAATATTTTAAATAATAAAATTATTGAATATATTTATAAATAATATAGTAAAAATTTACCCTGAATAACATAACTGTTATATTTTCAAGGTTATTTACAAGAGGTTCTTAATTTTAACTGGAGCATGATCGGTAAGAAGCATTCGGAATCCTTAGTCCATTTATTTCTGTAAAGTCGTCTCTGGTCTTTCTTCTCTGCAGGTCTTGATTTGGCTGCCTTTTCTACTTGTCTCTATAGATGCCTTAACTGAACCCAATCATACATTATTTATTCTACTCAAACACATCCACTAAAAGGATCATTTGCACCAATCTCATTGGTACTTCCCTCTATTATATTGAATTGTATTTAACATATGACCATTTTGGTTGCTCCAAATCGCAGCTTTTTTCTTTTTATCACACTGCCACTTCTATTGCCCTTAAATAGAGAGGTTTTCCTCTAGCTTCACCTTCTTTTTAACTTTTGTACGATCCTAAAACTCGTTGGATACTTTTTTGTTTTATTTTAATAGAATCATCGTTTTTAGTATAGAACATGATAGAGGTGTTAAAGATGTGTCAAAATATAGTTTGTAATGTTTAGTTTAAAGATTATGCTATAATGTCATGTATTTTTTATAGATTTTTTTTTTCTTTGAGTTAAAACACGTGAGGGTGAAGTTAATGGCTAGAAAAGGGGTGACGTTTCCAGAAAAGGAAAAACAATAAACAAAGATGTGTATAAGGAGACTGAGTGGAAGAGTTTGTTCCATTATTTTAAATATAATATCCATAATATATCTCGACTTTAATGGTTTAATGGTTATAGTGTACCAACCATTATTGCCATCCCCTTTTAAATAAGGATGAATTTGAGAAGAAAAAAAAAATGTAACCTAGAACTATAACTTTAGGCTAATAATTCACAAATGTTCTTGTTAAATTTTATAATCTGTGTAAAAAATATTTATAAATTTTCAAAAGTTTTAAATTAAAATATCTTAACAGTTATATGAATTGTTAAAATTTTATTTGAAAAATGCTAATGACTTTTAAATAAAGGTTAAAAAAATGATTCTAAAAACCTTTTTTTTTAAGAGAGCAAGAGAGTTAAAAAAGAAAATGGTAAAATAGAGAAATAAAAAGGTATTAGCTATATTTGTTCTTACAACAGTGATAGTATTTTCTAATTTAACGTTTTTCTTTTAACTTTTAAAAGTTGAATAATATTTGTGATGAAAATATAATAATTTTCATCAATCAATCATATTTAAAAATTAGAAGTATTTATGAAACACTTAAAAGTTTACGAGTATATATCTTTTTTTTTTGTCTAAAATAAAAGGTCTAAAGGTATTTTTTACAACTTAACCTAAAATAAATTTGAAAAATGGTTAGAGTAAGATGTCTTGATTTTCTTATTTTTTTTAAAAAACTCAATTTTACAAAAATATGAAAAGTATTTTAAATGATAAATTTTTTTAAAACATAATAAATATGTCACAATATATCTATTAGATCCCAATATGTCAAGATAGTATGCTATAAACATATAGATAGTATTCTATCATAATCCATCGCTATACATTACTGTTATATTTTGTAAACATTATTTAGTTATACAACTTTATTATATTTAAAAATATTAATAAAAAAATGTAGATAAGAATATTGTCATACCCACCAAACAAAAATTATTATACCACGAGTACAAATTTCAAACTTTATTTATGATTTTTCTTCACTTATACATTTATTTAGAAGTTAGAACAGGAGTTGGGAAATTATACTTTATTGGGATTTAAAATAGTTGTCGAATCTTTGGAGATCCTACAAAAGACAAAATATATATTATATATATCAAAGACATTAGCATAAAGTAGATAATAATTAAATCAACTCTTAGACCCTTCTAGACATGTGCACAGAATCTCACAATCTTACCATCGATCTCTTTGATATTTATGTTTTCTTTATTCAGTTATATTAAAGTTCCTATGGCCATAGTCTTTAAAGAATTTAAAAATCATGTGGTTTTGAAAGATCCAACAAATTAATGTCTTCTTCATATAAATATATATATGTGTGTGTGTGTGTATGGTGCATATTTTGTCACCTGAGTGATCTTATTTTATTGTTTGATTTAGCTGAATAAACTTAAAATTTGTAAAAGAAGATTAAATTTTATGGGAACGTTTGTAATCGTAAAATAAGTTATTATATTATATTATTATTATAGTCGATTGATTATAATAGTTTTTAGGTTATTATAGTATATATTTGTAGTATAAATTATTATAGTCTGAATTATTATAATCTATGTTTGGAGAAGTGAGGAATAGTGATATAGAAGAGGTGGAGTGAAAAATAGTGAAAGAGAGGAGTGGGGAATAGTTTAAAATAGTAAAAGAGAGAGTGAAAAATAGTGACAAATGAGAAATAAAGAAAAAAAAATAGAATAGTCCTAATCTTAATCCTAGAATTATAATAACTCTTGGACAAACATGGAGCTCACTCCACTCCTTCATAATTTAAGAGCCAAACGCTCCTACATGTTGACACAAATGATAAAATTTATATATAAAAAATATATTTATAAATATAACAGATATCACATTCTTTCGACAAGTGACTCGAATAAAATATGATAGTTATTATCTGTGTTTATTAGTTTGAGTACACTAGTTTATCATAATCGATAATGTTGTTTATGTTTGTAAATATTTTTATATTATTGTATAACTTATCTAAGTCCTAATTAAACTTAAAGTATTTTCATTTTGCATCTAAGTTGCAAAATATTACATATTCATCTTTAAATCATGATCAAGGTTTCAAAATGTTAAATTTTTATTTGAATTTTTTTAGTTTAGTTTCAGATTGATTCGTAGATTTCTGAGATTTTACCTTTATTTACCCAATATCACCAGCACAGCACCCATGACCCATACCCATACCGCGATGCCGCACCCATCAGTCTTCATCTCAATCATTTATTACTGTCTCTTTCAACTCAAAATAATAATAATAAATAAATATAACTTGATATATAAAATATTTTTAAAAATAATAAAATAAATTAAAATATTTATATGCTATTTGTAACATTTTAAATTTTGAAGTTTTATTATTCTTAATATATATCAAATTATCAATTATTGATAGAATCTAAATTTTTTTTAAAATTTTTGAATAAATTTACTATTTTTAATAATTTTTTTATAGAATAAATTTAATTATTTTTGTGAAAAAGAAAAATAATGACTATAAATAATAAAATTATATGATGTTATTGTAAATAATAATCCTACAAATTTTCTTTACTAATCTGGTTAATAAATTTAATGTCGGTAGTTTATATTCAAATAAATATTTACTGCACAATAATTACAAGAAATAATATTATATGACATTGGATTCAAACTTAATTGTTTTTTATAATGCATTAAATGGCCACCACGGCACCACCTAACCGAAAAGTTTTAGTAGACAGCTTTCGATAAATTTATTTATACCCATGTTTTCCTATGAAGAAAATCCAAAAAGAAAAAAGGGAAAAAAAACCACCCATAGATAAACTATAATGATTACAAATTATAAATAAAGCTATAATGATTATACCAACTATGTTTTATACTTAGAAGAGTGCTATTTGTATTATATGCATATATTGTTTGGAAAGGGTGAATGGAATTACTAACTTAGGGTGATAATATAAGTTTTTATATCAATCAAAGTATATGCTCGTTTCAATAAAATATCAAAGAAATTGATCGTAATTAAATTGATAAGATTCTATATTTATGTATAAAAGGGATTTAAATTATTTAATTTTATTTCTTTTATACCAATTGCAAAAGATCTCTCTTTTTTATTATTGTATTATTTTTGGGATTGTAAAAGATTTGATATTGATTCATGATATCAGAACCACAAACTAAATTTATAAAACAATATAAATTAAATGATGCTCAATAATATACATGATTTGGGTTGCTAAAAATAAGAAAAAATAATATATAGTACAGCATACGTGGTTTGATAATTCAGAGATATTAGAAGAGGTTCTAATAAAAGCACAGTTGATGAAAATTTAAATAAAGTGTTCTAAGATCTCTTTGTGGTAACTATTTTCTCTTATGATTTCTGATTTAGTTTAAAAAATAATAAGATTGAGTATCTCTCATCGACTTAGTTTATTCAGTAGTTTGAGACATAAAACTTAAAAGAATAAGTTTTGGAATCTTGATAAAGGAGTGGTGAACCTTCAAGTTATGAACAAATTCTTTTAATATTCATGATATAACCATGAGGATATTCAAGTTTTGAGTTGATTGATCGATCAAAGATTATTATTATTTAGGCATAAATCTGTTTTCATAAAAGAAAATAACATCACAAAGAATCAAAGTTCATCATCAATAATCCGATGGATTCTCTCTCTCCCTCTTATGGTTTCCAAACTTTTCTCTAAGCTCTCTCCTCACTCTCCCACAATTACTGACACAACTTCTTCCTATTCTTCTTCTTCTGCATCAAAAGATTCAAGATCCAAAGATGATCTTTCAACGGCTATTGCCAAACACAATATAGCTGAGGCCCATCTGGCTCAAGTTGAAAATCGACTAAAAATTGGTCTATTCCAAAATTAGAAGCAAACCAAGTATACAAAATTAATACCTTCAATTTTTCTCAGCAAGATGTTATAGTCATTACAGAAGAAAACGTGGCAATGAAAGATGAATTCACTGCCATCAAACTCTTACCTGAAGAAACCCTCTTTAAGGTAAAAAAAAACAAATTCAAATACCTCCACATCGGATGCGTTCAAGTTTTCCTAAAGCCACTTTTTAAAGAAGGGTTAGATGTACCCGTCTACCTTGCTTTAAGAGATAAACGGCATCTCAGATTTACTCCCTCTCTTCTAGGGATTGTTCAATCAAACCTGGCGCAAGGACCAGTTTATTTCAATTGTAGACCTGATCTTACAGTCTCTCTTCAAGATAGAAACATCATGGACACAATAAGTCTTGATGTTCACTCTCAAGGACTTGAACTAAAGGATGGTTCACTTCCTTTTGTTGTTTCATACCACATCTATTTCAAACTGATGTATACAAATCTTTCTCCTAAAGCGTTGGGTGTCTCTCCCAAAGGATATACCATGCTAATGGAAGTCAACGTAGAAAAATCATCTATGACTATTCCAAGAACTCTCAACTGGGATGAACTAATAAAAAATCTCGTTTGGAAGCTGCAAGGAGAAACTGCTCCTATCAAAAGAAATAGCACAGAAGCTTCAATTACTGAATTCCCTGATGGAAATGTTGATGTTCAATTCAATCCAGGAGTCTCATATCCCAGAATAAGTGAAACTATGAGCAGTCGTCCAAGTACATCTTCAATCAGAGCAGAAAGCTCTTATGCAGATACTCTTAGAAGATCAGAGTCAATCAGAGCATCAGTTGTTTTTTCCCAGTCGATCCCCAATGTTCACTATGAAAAGGATGGATCTCTTTCTCCTACCCAATCTGATAGGGAAAGGAGAACTGAACCTATCTATAATCAAATCAATGTCATTAACAACAATAATGACAGTGATCGTTTCCAAGGAATATTACAGTAGGTACCTAGATATGTAGCTTGCTACTCCAGCTGAGACTAGAAAACCTTTTCTATCAAAACCAGACTTCGTCGCTGGAATGAAACAGAAAGAGAGAGCCAGAAATGAGGCTCTTGTCAAAAAACTTCAAACAGATGGCCAAGTTGCGATGATCAAAGGATCAACTGTCTGGGTTACTGCTAGTGGCAAAGAAATAGCTTCTAATTATCCACCGGAAGAAGAAGCCTATTTCCCTCATCCTGCAATACCTGCAGTCAAAATGGTCTCATCCCCATATAAGACCATTAATGAAGATAAAGTTCAAAAGGTTGGAGTTCGAGAAATAAAGAATATCCAACATCAACTTAATTTTACAAACAAGGTCCTTTCTATAGTATCCAAAGCAGTAAAAAGAATTAGGAATCCAGGACTTCCATTAAAAAGGAAGAATCCTGAGATCCCTCAAATTGATCCAAATCAACCGATCTTTTAGCCTAACAGCTTTAATATCGACCACCTCAAAGATGATGCTTCAGACTATCTGGCTGAAATCAATAAGCGCCTTACCGCTATCTCCATCAACAAAGACCCAAAAAAAATCAATAGTATCAATGGAAAGTCAAGAAGTCTCAACTAGCAAAGTCGAGAATCCAAAAGGAATCAATATGATCAAAAAAGATTCCTTGCCACAAACTTCTACTACGAAGATAATTCCAGTAGCTCAATGGGTGGATATGAAAAACCACTACCCTTAGCCATCGCCCCCTAATTTAGGATGGGACGATCTTCATCATAAGAAACATACTTATGATGGTCAATCTCTTGTCGTCTGGAATATCAATGGATATTCTGAGGCTCAAATAATGAATACGTTTCAAGAAATGTTTTTGGCAGCATCAGCATATAGTACCAGAAAATCAACACTCGAAACGACTCAAATTCTCATTTTAGGGCTTCACAGGAAACCTATGAAGCTGGTGGCACAATCTACTAACCGAGCAAGATAGATATCGTATCTTGATTGCTACAAGAACAGTTGTCAAGACAGAAAACTCTTCTGCTCCTGTCCAAGTAGAAGAACCAGACATGGTCAATCAATGGATCTATACAATGACCAAGCATTTCATTGGGAGTACACAGATTCATTTCAATCTTGCGATTGAATCCATTATGGGGCTAACATGCCACAAGATGAGCAGATTTAAATGATATAAAGACACCTTCATGGCACGTCTATATACCCTGACAACTTGCGGCGCTGATATCTGGAAACAAAAATTTGTTGAAGGGCTATCGTATTACATTTCTCAAAAGTTCTATCAAACGGTTGCAACAAATTCAGTCACCAAGCAAATTGATTGGGCTGAATTGACTTATGGCGATATATCAGCCACGATTCGAATGATATGTATTAATCTCTGCACAGAGAATAAACACACAACAAAGGTGATTAAAGATTCCGACTACCGAAAGGAATTAGGCACCTTCTGCAAGCAATATGGTCTCTCTTGAGGAACAAAGAAAGAAAAGAAGAAAAAGAAAAAATCTTCCTCTAAGAAACTCTTTAGCTGAAATAAAGCTCAAGATCAAGAATTTTCACGAAGAAAGAGGAAATACTACAATAAGGGTAAAGGCAAAAGACATTACTCCTCAATGACCAACCGTGTATGCTTCAAATGCAACCGCAAAGGTCATTATGCCAATCGTTGTCCCTTAAAGGACAAAATCAATGCCCTGACAATGGATGAAGAAACCAGGCAATCTCTTCTTTATGCCATTAGATCAGAAGATGATACTTCTTCCCAAACTGAGTCTTCATCAGAAGAAGAAGGTATCAACATTCTTCATGAAGAAGGATCTTCCAGTGAAGATGCTTTCTACTCTTAAAGCGACTCAAGCAATGACAAATGGGCAATCCCTTGTACAGGCAAATGTGCTAGTAAATGCTCAGGTCATATAAATGTCATTACAAAAGATCAAGAAACTATTTTTGACCTCATTGAGCAAATTCCTGATGAAGAATCAAAGAGAACTTGCCTCCTCAAACTTAGACAAAGTCTAGAAGAACAAAATTCTCAAAAGATGATCCAAAGGCCAATAATGTATTCGTTTCAAGACATCCTGAACCGAATCAAAGGTGAGGCTAAGAAGCCTATTCAAGTTGAGGACCTTCACCATGAAGTTAAGGCTCTTAAAAGAGAAGTTGCAGAAAACAAGCAACGCCTCACATATCTTGAGCAAGCCTTCCAGGCATTTCAAGAGATCCAATCTTTAAAAGAAGTTCCAAGAACTTCATCAATCGATTTTGAAAGAAAAATCGCAGGAAAAGCACTGATAATTTAAGAGCTTGAAGCAGGCAGTATCAACTATATCAGTAAAGTCCATAATCAAAAGTGGATGTCAAAGATAGTCTTTAAAATAAAAGACTTTCGATTAGAAGCCCTTGCACCCATCAATTCGGAAGCAGACCAAAATGTCACTCAAGAAGGACTTGTTCCATCCAAATATTTTGAAAAAACAAAAGAATCTTTAACTGGAGCCAACGGGAATCCTCTCAACATCCAGTTTAAGCTATCAAAGGTGCACATTTGCAAAGGAGATGTGTGCTTAGTCAACACATTCATTTTGGTTAAGAATCTTAATGAAGGAATCATTTTAGGAACGTCATTCCTAACTCAATTATATCCTTTTCATGTCTCTAACAAGGGTATAGTTTCAAAGAAGTTCAACAAAGAAATTACTTTCGAGTTCACTCATCCAGTAACTCCTAAGTACATTTCAAATATTGAAGAAGAAGTTCATCAATTCATTAATCAAATCATCGAAAGGAAAAGCAGATTGAGTTCCTTCAAGACGAAATCAAAACCTGCAAAGTGGCATCCGAAATTAACAAACCATCAGTTCAACTAAAAATCCAAAACTTCCAAAAGCAGCTTGAGAAGGAAGTTTGTTCAAACCTTCCAAATGCCTTTTGGGATCGAAAGAAGCATATGGTAATCCTACCATATGAAGATAATTTCAAAGATGCCCAAATCCCTACGAAGGCTTGGCCCATTCAAATGAGTAAAGATCTAGTAGAGTTTGTACAGACGAAATTACGAATCTTCTCAAAAAGGGACTAATCAGCCCATCCAAAAGCCCATGGTCATGTGCGGCCTTTTATGTCAATAACCAAG
>JBBPDI010096827.1:0-11211 GCA_037974545.1 Cucumis variabilis | reverse complement strand
GAAAAGTGAAGGAGCAGAGATTCCATTAATGGAGGGATGCGAATTTCTCGCCGCCCCATTTTGAAAAGCTTTCCATTGAGTGACCCCACAATGGTGCTGTGTTCTACTAACCTTCTCTTCCCACTCAAAGCTCTCGTGAAATTCT
Organism: Cucumis variabilis; assembly: GCA_037974545.1. Taxonomy (NCBI): domain Eukaryota; kingdom Viridiplantae; phylum Streptophyta; class Magnoliopsida; order Cucurbitales; family Cucurbitaceae; genus Cucumis; species Cucumis variabilis. The sequence goes on along the minus strand of JBBPDI010096827.1, from coordinate 11,066 downwards.
TTTTCATTGTAATGGTAAAAATAGTTGTGATTTTCTTTTCTTTTTTGGATTATTATTCCCTTAATTATTCAAATTTTCAACCTAATTTGTAATAATAACAATGGTTGTGTAGTATTTGTATGAAAAGTTGCAGTAAGATAGGAGATTCCGACCTTTAATTTTATTTATTGTACATGTTTGATGTGATATGAGTTATAATCGTGTTTAGTAATAAGTATCTTAGGTTATGAAAAAATCTCGAACTTGGAAGGAAGAAGTAAATGTCAATTAATTGACTTTTATTGATGAATTTAGGTGAAAGGGTGTAACAATTCTTATTGAAGCTTTTAATTTTATCAAATTGCCTTAATTAAAACAATAAAATATCTAATCAATGAAGCATAGTTTAGTACTTATAAGTGACATACGAAAGATTTAGGATTTGTTTAGTCAAGAAACTTGATAAAAACATAGTTGTATTTTATGATTTTAGAAATATATATAAAATTGGATTATAGTTGTGACAACCAAATCGAGCAAGAAGAATATGAAGGATTGAAAACATACTAAAATTCATAACCAAATTCGGGGATGAAGCTTCTAATTGAAGCTATATGACGCTTTGTTATGGACTTAGAGCATTTCTCTATTGCAAATATCAAACATCTTGGTCGAGTCAACTTGTTAGTAGATAATTAATATTTTGATTGATAGTGATATTGATATTTCTAAAACCTCCTTCTCTATGGAGACGAAGGATCGTAGCAATATGTTAGGAGTTGTCACTTATAACCATATTTATCATACTCAAAATTCTCTTGCACACAGTATGCAAATATTTTTATTTCAAAAAAACAAAACTATAAAATTATAATTTGTTTTTATTGTTTTTATCTAGAGTTATTCAATAGTTATTCATAATCTAAAAAAAAATTGTACGGTTTTGATAAATGAAGCTATTAAAAATTGAAACCCTTTGACTTCTACAATACATCTTAGAGGAATAAATATTTTGACTATATATATATATATATATATATATATATGAAGTAAATGTGATTAATTCAAGATAATTTAGAATAATTATGTTAGGTGCATATTTTAAAAAACCAATAATTATAAAGACAACCCGACTGCAAGCATGATATTATTCTTCATAGAAAATATGATATTAATTAAACGTAATCACTCATTTTTCTATAAAAAAATAATAATGTAAATTAAAACGTATGTATCAATGCTTTACATCCATTTAAAAATTAAAATAAAAAAAAAAGATTTATGGGATTGGTCGTTGCCATCAATTTTAAACTTTATATTGCTCCGCTTATCTTGATTCGCTGGTTATTGTTGGTATTCTTGTGAATCTAATATATCTAAAAACGCTTCCTAATTTATATATTCGTTATGTTTTTCACAACTCTATCCACGACCTTGCATGTATGAAGTTGATGGATCGACATTCATGCAGAAGATGGATCGACTCCTAAATCAAAATATCCTATACATGTCCCTGAATCATAATATTCTAGGCCAAATGCCGGCATTATTGTCATTAGACTATCATAGCCAGTTTGGCACTGGGTCTGTGTCATAAGAGGCACTTCTTCCACGTATGGTATACCTTGAATCCATCTTCTTATACTCGAGCACGTTCTTATGATTTGGTGAGGTACAATAGGTACATCGTACATATAATGTAGCTCTTCCATGTACCTCTCATTGTTATTGGATATATCAAGAACCTATTGTGGATCATCTCCAACATCACGAAGTCTAATGTTGTTCAATCCATGTGAATTGCAAAAATAATAATAATAATAATAATTTAGTATATAATTTAAAGTAATTATACAATGTTTAAATATGTACAATATGACCCACAAATGTACACGATCGAGTGACGTAGAGCTTCGCAATATTATTATACCAGTTGATGTATTATTGAATCACAACTCTATCAAATTGTTCAATTGGAGCTCTCCTATTGCAATAAATCTTCTACGAGATCACCATTACACTACTAAATGTGCGACTTTGTCTGATCAATCCATATTTCTCAAGTCAATATTATACATGAGTGGCTCAGTATTGCATTATGATGGAATATCTTATTTAAAATCAAACTATTTAATCACCATAGCAAAAAGAAAAAAAAAACACCTTTTTTATCCATACAATTTCTCATATTCCAATTTATTTAATAGTTTTAGTATATATATATATATTAAACAAAGGAGTATTATTTTCCGATCCTTTTATTTTAAAAATTAAATTATTGTAAGTATTAGGTAATGAAGACATAATATTTTATTTCAATGCATATATGAATTATATTAAAATAGGCAATGCGGTGAGATTCTCTCTTTTGTTCACTTTATAAAATTAAAATTTAATAACAATAATATAATAAAAGCCTACAACTCAATTTCTTTTCTTTTATAACAAAATAATCTCAATAATTAATTAATTAATTAAACACAGGTAATTACAACCAATAGAAATTGTCAAACACAGGTCTCCGACTGCCACGTGGAATAACCTCAACCACTAGATTTTCTTTTATTTTTATTCACATGGTATCACTGAAGAACCCACCTCTTGTTTCTTTTTTTAAGTTTATAATTACTTAATAAATTACTTCAAATTTTAAAATGACAATTTTATAAATTTTGTATCTAACCATAAATATATTGTCCTTTTTTTTTCTTTTACTAAAATGGAATCCCAGCTTTATGATAACAACCCAATATTTTTGCTATTTGAAGGCTATAAATAGAATTATTACCATTTCTTAAGTATCAAGCTTGTGTGGAAAGTTACCTAAATAATTATATTTTCCTCTCAAAACTAATAAATAAAAAAAATTAAATAGACACTTTTATGTATAGAGTGGGATCAAATTTAATTTTTAATTTAATCAAATGGATTGTTCGATAAATTAACGATAGTATGTATAACTTAACGATAATTGACGTGTGTCTTTTTCTTTAAATTTATTTATTTTCATCGCTTGTTTAATTATTAAAAAAGTTCTAATTTTTTAATTTACTTAAGTCAACAAAATTATAGGTGTACCTCTAAAACAAACTCTACGAACAAGTAGTAAAAGTAAGTTGTAATACTAATCACCATCATGTTATCATCAGTATTTAGCGTTTATGATTACTACTATACGATTCAACAGAAATTATTGGAATAAATTACATGTAACCTAAGTTAATAATAAATCTAGTTGGGCTATGTACCAATTATTGGTATTAATTCGATTATTTATGTCTCCAAATTAATTAAGTGATATTAATTTAAAACCCAAAGGTTAAAGAGTGTTGGAAAATTGAAAAGTTTGGTCAGTGATTCTATTTAAATCAATTTCTATTTTTTAGAATAAAGTTTATGTGAAAAATAATTGAATATGATTTTTTTTGTTTAAATATATATCGCCACAAAATGCACAAATCATGATTTTGTAAAGGCAATTACATAATATAGGTTTAAACTTGAGGGGTTAATTTTACAAAATTTATTCATAAAATTTTTTATTTTTATTTTTAAAAAATAGATGGTGGTATTTTTCATTGATATTTGGTTCGTTAGTTGACTAAATAAAATTAATTGAGCTTTGAATTAATTGGGAGTAAAATTAGCAAAACTCTCAACCATGGGTTTGTTCCTTAGGCTAGAAGTTAAGAAATTTGTTTGGTCATCTTCCTCATAAGACAACACCAAAACTTTGATAATTAGTTAACAACCACGAAGACAAAGATAAAGGATTTGAAATATCTAAAACTCATAATTAAAAAAATTCAAATGTTAGAATCAAAGAGAAACAAATAGAGCATTTGGTCACCAGCTTCAAGCGATTGCTTGAAGTTCCAATTATAAGTAGTGTTTCTAACTATTATAATGTGTAACTAATTATATATGTTATTATTGTTTTAAATCTTTTTTATTATAATGTTACGATAACAATACAACAAATTGAACATTAATAAATTTGATCGAGAGAGAAGAAAAATCATTAAAGCTGGTTTTTTCAAAAAAAAATTTACGAAATTTGTGACCACTTTTTTCATCACAAATTTGTGATTATAAATAACAATAAATTGAAGAAGGCATAATTTTAGGTAGAAAAGATAGAAAATTTTCACATTTTATTACAATCCTACAATCCTTATGTTATGTATGATTGGGGTAATGGAATCTGAACACATACCTTAATACAAGGATGGTACTGATTGAGTTGTTTTTAAAAGAAAATGATAGGTGTTGAGGAGTTAGATGAAGTAATTGAGAAGTTGGAAAGAGTGAGAATTTGGTATAAATTTGAATGGAGGAGGAAGGACGGTGGGATTATTGAGGCGTAATTGGTGGGTTGGGTGTGACCCCTAATCCCTTTTGTAGCTATGTAACGGTTGGTTAGATTATATCAACATTCTTCATTCTGCCCCCTCTCTATATCTATATATCATCATATTTCACTATCTTTAAAACCTAAATTATAAATATGGTTATATTTTTTTTAAACGTTTATAAACTATTTTAGTACTAAAATTTATTATAATTAACGTTTCATCATCTAAAACAATATATATTTTTAATTTTAAAACAATATTGCTTGATCCCTTACTCGCATGCACAACTTCGCAATCCGATTCAATTTTTTTTTCTCCAATTTTCTAACTCGACCCAACATTTACGGTTTGAGTTGGATAATTTAGATTTGTCAAATTATCGATTTTTTTTTAACATCCCTAATGGTGATGTTTGCCATAATGTATCATTAGAAGGTTTGTTTTTGGAGTAATTTCTTGTAAAGAATTCGGTTTAGATGCTCAAGTTCACCACCTTCATCCATGTTTCGATGTTCAATTGTTGCTAAACTCTATTAATAATAAAGATCCTCCCTACTCCCTAAGGTTACATTAGTAGCTTGATCAATCGAAGTTATCTAACCTTTTAATCAATAATTAAGCGTAGTTGGTTTAGGTATGATTTCATCGTGCAATCTCTCACTAGAATCAACGAACCATTCTAACTTACTTTGATCTAGTTGATGTGCACTTGGAATCAATCAATACTAACCATCAATTTTTTACCATTGGAATTGATACTAGTAGTAGTAGCCATCAAATCAACGTAGTGTGAAATGCTTATTCTTGACAACCAAGTTAAAGTGAAAACAATAAAAAAAGAAATTGATTCTTTTGTACTGATTAAAGAAAAAAGTCGAAAAAAAGTATGAAAAAGACAAACCTTAGTAAGCATCAAAACGTTAATTCATAACTACATTAAAGTAAATATTTCAAGTGTTGGAAATACAAGTGGGAATTATACTCATCAATTACATATACTTAAAAGATTTAAAGGATTGGATTGTGTACAATGTTGCAAGTCTCACCTTTATGGAAAAAATAATTTAGTTTTTCTTTTTTGGGTACTTTTAAGTTGGTGCAATTAAAAAACTTTTAGTACAATATCCTAAATACTTGCGATGGTCTATAACGTTCAAGTTGTTTTTAGTTCTATTATCAATTTTTTTTTTTAAAAAAAATCAATCTAATTATAAAAAAGTTTAATATTAATTTAATTTAGATAAAATGAAAATAAATATTTTAGAAGCATATAAACTATAAAGAAAAAAAATGTAAATTATATAAAGTTTAAAGGAGGGGAGAAAAAGAAAGGAATAAGAGTTGCAATTATGGATGAGTAAATAATGAGAAGACACGTGGAGGATGAAGAGCCACAAGTTTGTTTGATTTCTATTGGAGAAGGACGGTGGTGGTTGATGTTGATTGGTGGGCTCGATCATGCTTTTGTCGCCTTATTTTACTCCCACGTGACTGTATCCTTCGCCTACGATTCTTCCGCCTAATACCAACACAACCAAACACCTCACCTCCCTCCCTCCCTCCCTTTTATTTTTAAATATCTTTCTTTTTTCATTATCTATTTTTTACTTTCTATTTCAAATATACGTTCTTTTAATCAAGGTTTATAATTATAATGAATCTCTCTTCGCATCTTAAAACTATTTTTGTTTGATAAATAAAATAATGCATTAGGTAGCAAATGATCAATATAAAATAGTAAATATGGTAAATTTTGAACATGTCATTTAAAAAAAGTTTTTTTTTTTTTTTTTGTAAATTATAATGGGATGTGAATGACATATGAATGAAGTAATAATGTAGCAATTTACCAACTCTTTGTTATTAAATTTAAATAATTTGAGTGGAAATAATTTATGCTTTTTTTTTACAAAATATTTATAATTTATAATAAAATTTTAAATTAATCAGTGATAAAAATCTATCCTAGAATCCAAAATTTAGCTGTACTTTATAAATATTTTAATTAATTTATTTTACTATTTTTAAAAACGTTTTTTTATGGTGTATTAAGTGAAATTTTGAAATTAAAAATCAAATTCAGAGTTAACTAAAAAAAAATACTACATTCTCAATGGGGAAAACATATCTTACATGGAGCAGTGTAATAATTATTTAATAAGAGAATCAACTTTTTAACTTTTTCTATTTTTTACTGTTAACTAGTCGTTATTATAAGAAATGAGAAAAAAGAATACATGGATCAAAATGCCTCTCCATAGTTTGAATAAAGAACCATATAATTAACCTGATTTAATTTATTATAATTTGCTAATGTATGGTAATAAATTCCAAAATTCAATGACATAGTTGGAACGTCAAATAATAGAACAAAAATATTTCTAATTTTTGCTATAATGTTTCAAAAGAACTCTCAGATTTTCAAAGGTTGTAATATTACTTATGTTTATACAATTTTGACGATATATATTTTAACTCTCATTCATTGTATGTTGAAAAAGAGACATCTACAGTGAAATGGGTGAGGTGCATTTTTCTCAAAAATAATTTAGATCCAATTATACATTCAAACTTTCAAAACAAAAATTAAACATTCAAAATTTAAAATTGAATCATCAAACTTACACAATTATATATGTTTAATAATTCGACTTTTACGATTATTATAAGTTTGAGGGTCCAATTTAAGTTAATAGCTTGGTGAGTAAATATAAATACCATAATATTATATTGGGTGATTTTTACCGTTTGTCCAGAAAAAAAATGATGAAGAAAGAAATACAAATTTGTTTGGACAATAATGTTTGTCATTGGTTTGGTAGAGTGTGGTGATGTGTATATGACTCATTATAGAGATGATGATTGTATTACTTTAATTTTAGTATCGTAGGATGTTACATATTTTATATCCATTTCATCTCACTTTATGTATTAATTTAATTGTCGTATAGTTTAGAATAAGATAAAGTGGTCTACACATGCACTTGACCTCATTAACGCTGCCACCCCCACCAAGATTAAAATGTGGCCTCAATCATGTATTTGGGCTAAATGTACATACTGTTTATTTCTCAACTATTTTAGACCAATTTTATTTTGTATGATTCTAAAAAGTATATAGATTTATTTAACTTCACAATTTTAAATATTTTTAAATTGTTTTAAAAAATATTGATAATTTTAAGAGTTTGAGGTACGTTAAAATTTTCATACCTAGAAGAGATTTTTTTTATAACAAAAAATATCTCTTCTAATACTGTAATTAATTATGGAAATAGAGATTTTAACTTCTCAACTCTAGAATGGAAGTTATATAAACTATCATTGAGCTAAACTTACTTGGATTCCAATTCATTTTTTAAATGTTAGGTTAACAACTTATATTAATTAGAATGATTTAAAATAATGGTATATCCTTATTTTAATTATATAATTTTTTTAGGACAAAATGCATTTTTGATCCTTGAAGTTTGTTGTAGATGTCTATTTGGTCACTAAGATCTCAAACGTAACACTTTAGCTTATGAGGTTTGAAGAATAGTTCTAAATTATTTCTATGTTAAAGTTAATCTTTAATCGATTAAAAGAAGAATGACTAGTTGAATGATTTTTTTTTTTTTATCTTTTAAGAAATTAAACTTAATAATTTTATTTATTAATTAACATTATGGTATTTGTGTCTTTTCCTCTACCCTCCCAAGGAGTTTTCACAACAAGAAATGAGGAGAACAAAGTCTTGTTGTTTTTGTTTCTTATTTAAGGGAAATTATTCTTAGATTTGTCAATCCTCACTAATAGAATTAAAGAACATTTTCCATCTTTGGTGAAAAAAAAAAAAAAAACAATAATGAGAGAAAAACTGTGAAGAGTTGAATCAACAAAGAGTAATTTGTAGAGAACATAAATCTCAGTCTAAAGTCACTTTTTAAATCTTTTGGAGTTAAATAGACAATAACATCAAATTTAGGGACTAGTAGTACATTTTCCTTTTCTTTTTTAGGTTAAAAAGTTTTGGTCCCTAAACTTTAATAAAAGTAACAATTTATTTAAATAACTTTGTTTTGTAATAATTTAGTTCTTGTACTTGAAAATGTAATCCAAACACATCATTAATTGGTGAACTTTGATATTTAATAAATTAGTCCTTGTATTTTTAAACTTATAACAATCTAGTTCGTAATGTAAAAAAATCAATAAAATTTGATTTCAATTTTTATTATTTTTTGATGTAAACTCTATATCTATATCTTATAAAAATAATGTATTGACAAAATTTTAGGTTAATTTAGACGAAAAAAAAATCTTATTAAATTTTCAAATCAGTTTCTACTGGAAAAACTAAATTGTTATAAAAATTAAAATATAAGAATCAATTTAAACTGAATTATTATAAAAATTAAAATATAAGAATCAATAATTTGTTATATAGTAAAATGTAGGTACTAGATTATTACAGAATTGAAAATTTAGAAATACTTTCACAGATTAAAGAGATTCTTAAGCTTCTTTTTAACTTACTTATTCTTTACCAACTATCTAAAGTATAAGTTAATGAGTTCCTAAATTTAAAACTAAATAAAAATAGACAGTCATCAAGTGAAGTCCACACCTAATTTCATATTCTTCATTTTTTCACACATAAAAAACAGGTTTTTTGTAACTTTTATTTAATGAATAACTTTCCAAGATGCACGTATTGAGATTGATGCAATTCACCAAGAACATTTTTCTAACTTAAATGTTTTATGATCGAATGTAATGGATTGATAATCTAAATAAATAGAGTTGAATCTTTAAGAGTATCAATCTAATTCAATCTAACCAATACATATATAGCCATCTAAAATATGAATAAAGAAAAAAAAAGGGTAAGATAGAATAAAATAGGGTTTATATGTATTTGATTTTCAACGTTTCAAAACATACATTTTAGTTCCTTATGTTTACAAAACCGTCATGCAAAGGCGAATTTAAGGAGGGGCCAGGGAGGCACGTGTCCCTCCTTACATTCTCGATTTTTTAATTTTAATAATAATTTTAAAGTTTGAAAATACAATATATACTAAATAATTCTTAATTTGGTTTTTGATGTAGTGGCTTTACCCCCTCTTTATAAATTTCATATCTTGAGTTTGAATCCTATCTCTTGGATTTATTTGAAAAAAACCTATATAAGATAAAACTCTATTTTATTTTCTAGCACTCACTTGTTATCTAACAAATTTTCACTCTCTCAATAATATTCCATGAAAAAGGTATAATTTTTTATTTTTCTGATGCAATTTTTAAATTCACATATTTACATTACTTATGTATATATTTATTTTATTTTATTTCAGAATTAAAAAATACAAGATAATTTTTTTCCGTTCATCGTTAGAATATAAGTAACGTATCAATTCACTAGTAACTTCAAATTCTTCTTAAAATGGATGTTATGTTTTTACTTCGAGGACAAAAAGGTTGAAAATCTCAACCAATTACAAATTTGCATCATTATTGTGTTGAAGTCTTCGATGCTGTCATTGATATGCAACTTCAAGATTTGAATAATCGTTTTACCGAAACAAGTATAGAATTGCTTCTCTGTGTGATTTGTTTGAATCTAAGTAATTCATTTGTTGCATTTGATAGTACAAAACTTAGTTGACTTGCTCAGTTTTATCCAAGAGACTTTTTAGCTATTGAACTCTCTATGCTTGAGGATCAACTTCAAAATTACATTATTGAACTAAAAAACATTCATGATCTTGGAGTGAAAATGGTCGTTACAAAAAGAGATAAGGTCTACCCATTAATTTATCGGTTGCTTACATTGACATTGATTTTAGCGATTGCAACAGCTACTGTAGAGAGGATTGCGTAATCGAATGGGAGATCAATGGATGAATGATTGTCTTATAGCTTATATTCTAGAAAGATAATAAACTTATCATAAATCGATTTCAAAACATGAAAACTCGTAGAGGAAAATTGTAATTAAATTAATTAATTTTTAAAGTCAATTATTTTTTTTAGTGTATTTGTTATATAGTGCCTCCTATATGAAATTTTTGGATCTGTCACTACTGTTATGTGATGTTGTGGATGCTAATATAGATTTGATTACATATTAATTATATTTAATTAAGGACTAAAAGTGCAAACATGAGATAATGTAATATAATTAAGAAAGTTCTTTAAATTAGTATTTACACAAAAACAAAATTTATAGACGAAATGGAATAATAATAATTAAAACCAAAACATTGGAAAGAGATAGATTATAAAACCATAATAATAATAATATTAATTAAATACCGACCAGTTTCAAGAAGCTACCAGAAATGAAACGAAACAGAGCCACCCCCTGCCTATGAGTGACGATGAGATCACAAAAAGCAACAAACAACAAAGAAATGGGGCGGCGAAAATTCACCATTCAACCGCATTTATTCATTTATCATGAAATTTCCAGTCTTCACTTATCCTTCTTCCACACACTATAAATACATATTTCCATTACCCTGTTTCTCCATCAGCAAATTCTCCAGTGTTCTTCTAACACTCAAATTTGAGAATTGAGATTGTTTGATTTAGAGATATGCCGAAGGATATTGAAGCTGGAGCGCATGGTGGGTTCAGTGGAAAGGACTATGAAGACCCACCGCCTGCACCATTGATCGACCCACATGAGTTTGCTCAGTGGTCATTTTACAGAGCCATTATAGCCGAGTTTGTTGCTACTCTTTT